>PVJO010032063.1:0-13622 GCA_004026905.1 Hystrix cristata
TCTCCACGGCGCCTGCATCATGGGATTGCTTTCCTCTGTAAAGTGTTGGTTTGCCTTCTCAAGTAATTGAAAGAATAATAAGCTGAGGTTTCACGGCCACCACTTGTCCCTGCTGATGCTCTCACTCTGGTTGGTGCCACTGTGGGAAGCCATCCCCTTGTGTCCCATGCTGAGTAGCTCCGCTGAGGAAGGACACTTGACTTCTGTGTGTCTGTGGTATCCACAGAGGCTGCCTGCTTCCCACTGCAGGTGCTGATGGGTAAGCACAGTGCCCCGGTTCTGCTCCAACCCCATTGTGCTGGGCTTCAACTCCATGTGAGGTTCGCTCTGTTCATCCTGGGACTAAATGGCCCATGAGTTATGTGAGCAGTCTGTGTTAATTTAATATCCTTGGTGAATGATTAATTATCTATTGCTGGTAATTACCTATTGACTCCAAAAGTTAGCACTTTAAGTCACAAACATTCATTCTTTTGTAGTTTCTGAGAGCCAGGAGTCTGGGGGTGGCCAAACTGGGTGGTTCTGACCTGAGATCTGGTAAATGCAGGTCTGGGGAGGCCTGGCCATTCCCAGGCTCATTCATATGGGCATTGCCAGACCCCAGCTTCTTGCTGACTTCAGTTCTGCACCATCTGGGATCCCTGAGGGCTTCCTCAGTGTCTTCCTGACATGCCAGCTCCCTCCTCCCAGAGAGAGGGATGGGGGAGGGAGAGGGGGGATGAACATGACCACAACCTGAGTATAGGCTTGTTGTGACCTACCTGCACGTGCTACACAGTCACCTCTGCTGTGTGCCACTGGCCACACAGACCCCAGCATGATGTGGTAATGTGGTGGGGACAGCACAGGCTGTGATCACCAGAGGTTGAAGACCCAACATGGGGCTACCTGGCACTGCCTCCCACAGTTAAGATCTGCAGAAATTCTGCTTGCCCAGACTCCCTGGCTGCCTACCTAGTGCTGTGTGACCACCTTCTTCACCTCTCCCTCACCAGGGCCCTGCTCCTCACTAGAGGCCAAGCTGCCTGACCCCAGCATGTTGTGTGGCAGGACCTTAATGGAACGTCTTTGGTTCATTAATGTCCACACTTAGCGAATGGAGAACAGGAAAAGCTGAGTGAGTCATTCGGTCAGCATCTCCCACGTCTCAGGACCAGGCACTGCTGGGCATCTCGGTCTGCAGAGCCCACCACCCCACCCCTGCTCCGAGTGCATACTGGCTCCCTCCCGCCACTCCCGCCACTCCCACCCCGCCGCGGCCCACTCGCGGGTCCTAAGGCTTTGGGTGCCTAGCACTGACCTCATAGCCGAAACCCTCTTGTTCCACCCATCCGAACACTGTCTGGCGAGATGTGCTGAGCTCGCCTGCACTGAGGACTACACAGCAAGCCCACACGTGTTCCCTCGTGCCGAGCTCAGCAGGTGTCATCGGGGACGGCGTCCTCAGGCTGTTGCTCAGCCTGCATTTCCTGTGACTCTCGTGTGTGTGAGCTCACAAATTACTGAATAAAGTCTTCAGTATAAGGATGAATGTCAGTTTTTCCTTAGGGCTCCGTATAAATTATTAGATGTACATAAGTTTTACCTGCTGGGTGAACTAATCTCTCACCATTATACAGGGTAATGGCGCCCTGGAAGAGGATGAAGGGGAAGGGAGAGACAGACAGGCAGGCAAGTGGAAGCTTGGGAAGCAGACAGGTTTACGCTTTTTAGTTCCTCACGAAAATATGATAATCAGCTTCTGTGAGACAGGGCCTCTCTGGTGTCACCACACATCGGGGTCCCAGCTGCACATGGTGCTTTCAATTAATTAGAAATGTCACCCAGACAGCCCTAGGACATGTCCTTCCTTCCTGGTACAAATCAGGAGGTGATGGCTCCAGGATTCCTGTCTTTTTTTTCATTTTGGGGTTCTGTGGGATGCCCAACATATGGTAACATTTGCGCGTGTGTGTGTGGCACGGAGGACAGAACCCAGAACCAGGTATATGCAAGACAAGCTCTCGTCTGCTGAGCTGCATGCCCAACTCCAAATGAGGAAAAAAAAATCTCATCTACTATTTTGCTATTTTCCCCTGAATCTCTCTGCTTCTGGACTTGGAATCCTGCCCTTCCCTGGGCCTGCAGCTCAGTATCACTGCCCTGCCACACGTCCTGTGGGGACTCACAGTGCCTCGTGTCCCGCTGCTCCACAGTGTCCCAGCTTACAGCAATGACTGCATTCTGACATTTTAGTCGCATTCATATCTCTGTCTCCCCCGTAGAAAAGCAGCTCAATACCGGATCTGGGGTCAGTTTCTTTTGGGGGCTGGCCCCATGTCCCCTGCTCTGTCCTGCCTCCAGAGAGGGTGGCATAATGTCCCCAGGTGGTGGTGTGGGGCTGGGAGGCTAGGGTGCTGCTCAGGACACGGGGACTGGAAAGAGCCCAGGACTGGGCTGCTGTGTCCCCTCAAGAGGACAGGAGGTTTCCCAAAGGACCCCACCCAGGCCCCCCGCTTCCGGCCTTTAGGTGCTGTCATGTATTAAGCCCGCGTGAAACCCCCGATGTCACATGTTCATTCACGAGGTCGCCTGTCACTACACAGACTGCAACCAAATCACTTCTGACAGTCTGAAATTAGACTTCACACAAAACAGTACTGAGAATGTTTTAATATTATGTTTAAGATCAACATGCAAAAGGGATTCAAGTATTCCCTCTTGGTGAGCTATTCCTCCAGCCTGAAGTTGTGTGGGGACAGTGATCCCAAGGCTGGTGATGCCTGAGTCGGGATTTTGGCACTAGGTTAAAGTGGGTCTCAGAGGACAGAGCAGTCGGCCGAGACCTGCGCCACACGTGCATCCTCCTGCTAACGACTCCACACCCAAGTGCCCGCAGCCACCAGCATGCCTGGCCCCAGACACCCCTGCCCTGAGGCAGACCCCAGCTGGAGGTCACCTTTACAGCCAGCTTCACGGCTGGAAATCATCCTCATAGAAAACAAAGTGAAGGGACAAAAATACAGGACAGGAAGGGCCACAGGGTCCGGCTGCCACCTGAGGGCTCAGGGAAGCTCGGGGCTGCTGGGGTCAGCTGGGGCTCCCCACCAGGTTCTGACAGGGTGTCAAGGATGCAGTCTGCCTGCCGCCACCTCAGCCAGAGTCCCTGCGGCTGCCTGCTGCTGCCATGTCCCTCTGACAGAGCGGTGTCTGAAAGAAATGAGAAGTGGCTGAGGAAACTCAGCAGCGGCATGTGAGCCTCAGCAGCCCTTCTGGGTGATATCTGGTCTCAATGACTTGGTGATGTCCAGGGCTGTGAAAACCTGTGCCCAAGGAAGGAAGCACACAGACACACAGACGTTATGGGTGCTCTGGGAGAACACCACACCATCCTTTAAAACACACAAAACAGCCAGGCGTGGTGGGCATGTCTGTAGTTCCCAGCACCTGGGGGGCTGAGGCAGGAGGATCACCATGAGTTCAAGGCCTGCCTGGACTTCACGGTGAATTCAAAGCCAGCCTGAACCACATAGTAAGACCCTGCCCCGCAAATACAAAACTGTTACTAATAAAGTCTTTCTGACATGTACTTTACAATGGTTTTTCAAATACCAACCGAAGCCAAGGGAAGAAACCTGCTGCTGCCTCTCCGCATGTGGGGTGGATTGCGATGGTGTCATGGAGCCGCTGTTTGGTGAGCCCACATTTCGTCGCAGCTGCAAACCCTTGGTGATCTCACCAGCATTCGGCCCAAGAACATGAAACCCTACCACACAATCCTCTAATGCAGAAACACAATGGAGAGCCCAGTTAATGGTTTGCAGAAAAACCTACCCTGCGAGCACACGGTGAGAGTTACAGCCCTTCCTTCAGGAAGGGAGCACTCTGGGGGAAGCAAACAGAGAACATGGCCAGGAAGGGGCCAGGCAGGGATCTGTTCAGTGAGCCAGGAATACACAGCCAGGTTCATCTGCACTCAAATGTACTAGGACAAGCAATATCCCCACCACACAAAGGAGTCCATTAGGACGGTGTAAACTTATGTGGGGCTGGTGCGAAACAGCAATACGGCAACTCGGAATTAAAGTCCAAGGCTGGAACAATCCCGAGGCCTCAGGGCTACTGAAAGGTGAGGCCGCCGGCCCAGGAAGCAAGATGCCCTCTCAACATGAAGCGGAGATGAGGGGTAGCTGTCACGAGGGGTCTGTCACCTGGTCTGCCTGCACGTGGTGAGCCGACCCTCGGTGACAGAGGCAGGACTGTCAGACTGCGGTGACAGCGTTCTGTCCTCAGTTGATGTTCTGCCGTCAGACTCTGCCCTTCCTTCTGATCTTCAGCAGCAAGAGGGTGCAAAGGATGAAGGAAAGAAGGTGAAGGGCAAGAGCGGCCAGAGCCAGGACCGTCTCTGCCCACATAGATGGGAGCGTCAAGGCCAGGGCCAGGGCAGCTGGCCTTGCAGAGGCACTCGGGGTGGACAGAGGCCCCAGGACGGGGCAGAAGTGCAGCCCGCTGGGCCAGCTGGTGGCCGTGGGGGCAGATTCCGGGCTGCATCAGGCAGCAAACTGGGAGGGGGCGTGGCCCAGAGAAACTAGGGACATCTGTGAAGACTCCACTGGAAATGGAAAACAAAGGCAGGGCTCTGCCACAGCCACCAGATTCGAGTCCCAGTACCATGAAGAAAGGAGGGGGAGAGGAGGAAAGCTGGAAGGAAAAAGGAAGGAAAGATGGAAGGAAGGCAGAAAGGAAGGATGGAAGGAAGGAAGGAAGGGAAGATGGAAGGAAACAATCTTGATGGTGGAAAGAAAGGGGCCATTCTGCCTCTTTCTGGCTGCCAGTGCGAAGTGTGAGGTCACAGTCTGGGGCCCTGGTAGGCACTGAGGGTGAGCAGAAGGTCAGCGGGGGACAGAGCAGAGGGGACAGGCTCCAAGCACTGACTGGGGCTGGTGGTCACGGCTAGCATCTCTATGAGGGAACTGCATGTGTCGTCCCAGCAGGGCCCTGCTGGCCACCCCCTCAGGCCAAGAGGGCAGCACTGGGGATAATAGCCACTCCCTGCTCCCTTCAGAAAGGCTGTCCTGCCACACATGGTGGTGCTCGCCTATAATCTTAGCACTTGGGAGGCCGAGGCAGGAGGATTGCTGTGGGTTTGAGGCCAGCCTGAGCTACATAGCAAGAAAGAACTTGTCTCAGAAAGAGGGAGAGAGAGAGGGGAGGGGGGAGAGAGAGAGAGAAAGAGAGAGAAACCAAGCAAACAAGAATGAAATGCTTCCCACCACTGCCACATCAGCCTCCTGTGACTTCTCCTTAAAGGACCTGAATGCAAGCATCACTAAGAACAGTGATGCCAGGGAGTGGGCTGCCAGCCTGTCCCATGAGGCAGCGTGTCAGGGCCACTGTGAGCAGCTTCCCCATCACAGCCCTGCAAACAAGCGCAACTCCCAGGGACTAAGTCCCAGAGCCCACGCCAACAGGCTGGTGGCCTTGGACCCCTGTTTTCTGTCAGGCCAAGAGGAGGACCACACAGAGATCACTCTCTTGCTCCATCATGCACTAATGTTTTCAGGCCAGACCTGCTCAGAGAGAGAATGGGCTGGGGCGCGTGCATACCAGACCACAAACCCTCAGAGAAGAATATGCTCTTCCACCACAGTCTACACCCAAGTTCTTCACAAAGCAAGTCGTCAACAAGCTGTGCTTCCAGCTTTCTGGGGAGGGAGCCCATGGACACTGTCCCCACACCTCAGGGACAGCTGTCACCCCTCTGCTGCTGTGATGAGAGGCCCGTCAGCCCTGGCTCTTCCTGGGGTCCACTCGGGGTGAGTGTCTTCCAAGGGTTCCCTGTTATGGCTTATGTCTAGATGTCCCCCGAAAGCCTCATGTGATCTACTAAACTAGTCTGCTGATTGGTTTGCCATCCTTGATCCTCTGGGATCAAGGATGCACTAGGATTAAGGGTGCTGGGATTAAGGGTGGGAGTGCCACACACCCTGAGGGCGGGCAGCCTGGATAAAATACAAGGGACAGAAAGAGGCTTGTCTAGCCCTTGCTTACCCCATCGCCTGCCTTGCTGCCTTCCGCCTGTCTGCCTGCCGCCCTGCCTTGGATCCATCTGACTGTGGACCGAAACCTCCACAAACTGAGCTAAATAAACCTTTCTTCCCTTAATTTTGGGTGTTGGATATTTTGTCTCGGCAACGAGAGAAAAGTAGGACACTGCCACACACCTGGCACCACACCTGGTGGGGCCCCCAAGCTGCACCCTCCAGCCTATCGGGTCTGAGCCGCCCTGCAGTGGGGACGGTGTCTGAGGACGCACTTGCCAGCCCGGTGACAACCTGCCTTGTGCCGTCTGTGTGCATGTTCCCTGAGAACACTGAGAGGAGGTGACAGGTCTCCAAACTCTGCCACAAGGGCTGCCTCTTTTTAGTTTGCAGCAGGCTGGGCTGGGGTGTGGCTGGGGGTCAAGCACTCCCGAAGTGTGTGCCAGGCCCGGGGCTCCAGTCCCAGCACCAGGTATGAGTGACAAAACACGTAAGAAGGCAGCCTCTCAGCTGCGGTCGTGTTATCTACGCTGTCAGGCTTGTTGCAGACGATCTTTGCATAGCAAGCGTTGTCGTCTCTGTCAGCCACCGTCCACTCGAGTGGCCAGAAGAAGGTGTGACACACCTGGCGATGAGGAGAGGGAGGAAGGTTGAGGTTAGCGCCCACAAAGTCAGCTCCTCACTGCACGCCTGAATGCTATGAACGCAGCAGTCTCCACACAGCCTGCAGGGACTTAAAGTCCTGCGGTGCTGACTGAGGTCTGGGATGGCCACGTCTGGGTCACAGCTCCCAAAATGTCACCAGCACCGGCACAGGCGACCTGACTTTGTGTCATGCGGCCATCAGTACAAAAACAGTCCCAACAACTCAATTCAAGCTCTGAGCATTCAGAGAGCACCACCAACCTAAGGCAGCAACCTGGACCGGGCAGGCTGAGGCCGCTCCAAACCAAGGAAGAGCAGCCGCGACAACGGTGCCCGCCAGCCATTCAGAGGCAGAACTGCGGCCCGTGCCACCCAGAAGCTTCCACCCGGAAGGCCCCGACAAAGACCCCCAACCCCGGTGCATCCTCCACCTGCTCAGGATGGCGACACTCTCCCGGCCGTCCCCTCGGCCACCACACAGACGGTGGTGAGCGGTGCTCAGTGACAGCTGTAACCCACAGCAGTTGGATCAAAAGTACTTAAATCCCAACCAGACACAGTCACTTCAAGTGTGCGAGAAGGACGTGTCCATGGCCAGTGCGTGTGCAGCGAAGACGGGCACTCCTGAAAAGGCACCACGCACGGTTCCTTCTAACAAGAACACTGTTTTTAACAGAAGAGAAACTCTCCAGGTTCTTTTTGGGGATGAAAATGTAAAATTGATTGTGGTGATGGTCACACAGGAGAATATACTAAAATGCACTAAGAAATACTAAAATCCATTGAATTGTACACTTCAGTGAGTTTTATGATACATAAATTATATCCTCAATAAAGCTACTACTTTTTAAAAAGTTAAGCTATTCACAACTGAGTCATACAGTAAACTAGGATTGCTTCACTCTCATGTACATCTTTTATTTTCTACAGGGTTAAAAGTATTTTGTTTTGTCACAGACTTAATTTTCTAAGTGCTGACCCTAAACTAGTTCTGTATTTTAACATTAAGTTTCTGATCCATGAAGACAAGATGCTTTTCCGTTTATTTAGATTATCTTTTCTGAGTGATCTTTTGTAGATTTCAGTGCACATGTTTTAACCATGTTTTTGGTTAAAATTATTTCTAAGTACTTTATTCTTTTTGATGCCATTAAAAATATAAAAATTTTTCACTTGTTTTTGGATAGGTAATTGCAAGTGTATAAAAACACAACTGCCTTTTCTATGTGTCGACTTTATATCCTCCAGTTTTGCAAATTCATTTATTAATTCTGTTATGGACTCTGTTGTGTCTCACTCCACCAAGTTTATTTGTTGAAATCTACCCCAAATACCTCTGAATGTAGTTGTTATTTGACAGGGTCCTTAAATAGGTAAATATTTTTTATCAGTAATCACGTAAATGTAAATGGATTAAGCTTCCCTATCAAAAGTAGAGTTTGGCATATTTGATTTTTAAACATCAGGATCCATCTATATGTTGTTTAAACAGACTCACTTTGCATGAAACAAAAAAGAAACCCAGATGTAAATAGCAAGAAAAAGTTATTTTGTTTCTCAATTCCTCCATTAGTACTTTTCTGCTTTTCGAAGCACACCATATTTTATTCCCTTCTTCTTTCCTTTTCTGTATATATTTAAAGTTACTTTCACCCATGGTTTCCTTGGGATTATAATCAACGTTCTATATTTATGGTAATCCAGTATGAATGACATCAGCTTAGTTTCAAATTGCTATCCCTCAGCCCTTTACCTTCTTATTGTCACATGTGACATCTGCATACAACATATGCTTGTTACTATGGATTTATAATTACTGCTTTAATTCCTATTGCCTTCTATCTCATATAGGCAAAAGAGAGTGGTCACCAAGGAAACCAAAAGGACAAAGCTCCTGGCTTTTGCATTTCCATGTGATGCTCTGGTTATGAGGACTCCTGTCTCCCACACCTTCCAGTCTGCTGTTTAGTCTGGGTCCCAAGTGGACTCTAGCATTTCTTTAGGGCAGTTCTGTGGGTACTGAACTCCCTCCACTTTGGTTTTTGTGAGTATGTCTTCATTTCTCTGTCGTTGTTAAAAAAAAGGACAGTTTGACTGAATACAGAATTTTTGGGTGATGGTTTCTTCTCCCAGACTTTAAATCTTTCATCCCATTGCCATCTGGCCTGTGGGATTTATGGTTTAGGATGAAAAGCCAGCTGTTTGGTTGCTTCTCTCCTGCTGCTCTCAAAATCCTCTCTATCTTGGAGTCTGACATTGGCCTGTAATGTGGGCTCTGTGGGTCTCTGAGTTTCTCTGGCCTGGTGCTCACTGAGCTGTCTGGGATGTGGGTCCCTGTTTTTATTAACTGTGGGAGTTCTTGCCATTATTAATTCCAGTCTTTTCCTGCCCTCTCTCCCCCTTCAGCTTCAGGGGCTGACTATGTGCATGCTGGCGCTTCACAGAGGCCAGTAGGGCTCAGGCTCCTTCTATTTTCCTTTGTTCTTTGTCTCTCTGCTCCTCAGAGCGGATCATTTCTGTTGCCTTATCTTCAAGTTCCTGATCCTTCTCCAGCCTCTTCCACTCTATTTCCAAGCCCTTCTTGGGAGTGTTTTAATTCAGGTACAGCTTTCTGCCCCAGGGTTTGGTTGGTTGTTTTTTGTCATTTCTCTCTTTACTGATATTCTTGTTTTGTTTGTTTGTTGTTTTCTTGATTCCTTTAGTTCTCTACCAATAGTTTCTGTAGCTTACTGAACTTTTTTTTTGGGGGGGAGGTTTGGTGCCAGGGCTCAAACTCAGGGCTGTGTGCTTGCAAGGCAAGCACTCTAACTACTGAGCTAAATTCCCAGCCCACTGAACATGTTTCTTTTTACTTTTTTTTTTGGTACTGGGAATCGAACTCAGGGCCTTGTGCTTACTAGACAAGCACTCTAACCACTGAGCTAAATCCCCAGCCCTCACTGAATATGTTTAAGGCAGTTGATATAATGTCTTTGACTAAAAGTTTCAATATCTGGGCTCCCTATGGGAGGATACCCCTTGAATCCCTTATACAGAGTCCGTGGGTTCTGGCACTATTAATTTCTGGTGAATTATGTTCCTATGAATGGGCTTTACTTTCCCAGACTTTGTACACTGTTATAAGTTATGTACAATTTATCTCAAAAGTCATATGCTGAATTCCCAGACTGCAATACCTCAGAGGAATCACTTTTGGGGGAAATAGGGTCACTGTACATGTTATTAGTTCAGATGAGGTCATACTGGAGTAGGGGGATCTTTTGATCCAATGTAACTGATGTCCTTATAAAAAGACACACACTGGGCTGGGGACTTAGCTCAGTGGTAGAGTGCTTGCCTAGCAAGTGCAAGGCCCTGAGTTCAATCCCCAGCACTCTTCTCCCCCAAAAGATGCAAGGAGATTCTCTGCAGACAAACAGAATGACAGGGACATCAGTAGCCAGCAGAAGGCTACAGAGTGGGGAAGAGCATCTCCCTGCTGAACTCATAAGCAATGACTCTGCTCACCCTTGACCTCAGACTCCTGGGCCCCGAAGGTGTGAGAGGTCAGATCTCTTGTTTAAGTGCCTCCAGGTTGTGGTCTGGGCAGCCTGAGCAAGCTAACACACCGATTCTGCTGCTTTTGCTTGAGAACTGGACAGCTGGGCAACAGGACGTGGTGGCTCTGGAAGTCACATGTGCCCTCCTGAGCACTGCGCAGCTTTGCTTGTCCACAACTAGTTTTTGTCCATGAGTTTTTCAAACTCTTTGGCAAGGTGTGTACTCACTGTTGAGTGTGGTTGCTGAGGCTTCTGTTCTGTCTGCCCTGTGGCTGCCAGGACACTGACCAAGGTTTTCTTATGTGCCCAACTCCCATGGGGTGGTGGCGGCCGGGGTACTGTCGCTTTAGCTTCTGAGGGCTCAAAGAGTGGCGGCCTCTATGCCGGCCTCTCAGGGATCAGAAGCAGAGATCAGCAGTCGAAGAGCACAGCCTCTCTGTGGGAGGCCAGGGTCCTTATCTGCCACCCTGGCAACAGCATGCCACATCATGAGCCTAAGTGCAGTGGACAGTGGCATCGGGCACCTCCAGGAACAGGGAAATTCACTGCCCTGCACGAGCCTCCGGCTGCAAGGGCCTGCTCAACTGAGGGCTCCAGCACAGTGGCTCTGACACTGCACACAACTCGAGGACACCAAGAGTCAGGAAGCCCGATGTAGTAAAGATAGACGGGAGTCAGGAACTTAGTATAAGGAACTCAGGTGGCATGGTCCTCCTCTTTGTCACCTAGTCTCAGTACTGTGACTCCCTCCATCCCTTTTCCTGCTTGCATACTGTGTGATGTGATAAACTGTAATTTGAGCACCTTAAATAAATAAAAACTATCAAGGACTAGTCACTGTCAAAGTCTTTTCATTTCTCCTCCTTCTGTGTTGGGAGCATGAGCAGAAAAAGGTTAAAATACCCACCAAAATATGATGTAAAAAGCTTGCAGGTTACTATGGTGTAGAGTCGGGGCAGGGGACATCTTGGGAACCTGAACGTCCCACAGCAGAATGCCACTCTGGGGCTGCCCACCTCAGCCACTCTGGGCCCATCGCCACCGCAGGCAGAGGGATGCCCGAGCCGGCCGGGCCAGCCAGGACCGAGCATCAGTGAGCCTGGACGAGTCCTCAAAGACCAGAGCTCGCCAGACCGACATGGGAACAGAAGAAAGGCCACATTCAGCCACTGCGTCTCTGAGGGGCAGACTGGATCCACCATAGAGAGAGACAAACTCATGAACCCGGAAGTCAAAACATGAGCTCACCTCTCTGTCCCGAGTTCTGCTCCTTCCCAGCTGGATTGATCCAGCCCTGACCAACACTCCTCAAAGGCCTGAGCTGGCGCTGTACTCCTCACACCCAAGCCTGCTCAGGTGGACACCAGCCGCCCTCCTCGTTGCTCATAGACATCCTCCTTCCCCGCCCTGACTGCAGTCTCGGTATGAGTCTGCTACAGAGATGGAATTTAAATTAATCTCTCATTCTTCTAAAATGTGAATATGACTTCTTAAATAAAACAGCGTAGATGACATAAGAAGAAGACTGCAGAGAGAAATAGTTGATTGGAAGGGTAATTCTTAAAGAGGCAACGATAAAATAATCTTACTTCCAGGTTCTCTTTTTTATAGACTTCAATAGCTTTCTCTTCAGAAAATCCACAGCAACTGTATTCCAGAGGGGTAAACACTGTGGTTGCAACACTAATATAATCACACTGTACATTTTTCTTATTTCATGACTTTTTTCAGCAAAAATCTGCAATACAAATATTTATAAAAGAAAAAGCAAATGAGTCAAGTTCGATGTAACTGATTCTTACAATCTCACTAATTTCTTTTGCTTTTGTGACTCAGGGTCTCACTGTGTAGCTCTAGCTGGCCTCAAACTTGCAGCAATCTCCCTCCTCAGCCTCCCGCATCCTGGGATTACAGTTGTGCACCACCACGCCCTGCTCGACATCGCTAATCTCTGAGACATTCTCTGTTACACTGATGGAGACCAAGAACTTGTCCCTTACTCAAGGCTGGGGCTGGCAGCCAAGCCCAGACTTCAAGGGCTGAAATCCAGGAGATAGGGGAAAGTTGGAGCTGCTCAACAGCCCTGAAGAATCTCCCCAAAATGTTTCCTTCCATCCTGCTGGTCCGGACTCCGCCCTCCTGGAGCACTTCCGGGTGACCGTGAGTTCTGCTCTGCACCGGAAGCTGAGCACGCTACATGTGCTGCTGAGAACAGAGAGGTTGTGCAGGTGCACAATGCAGTGCTGGGGCAGGGCTGGACGATTCTGGCAGCAGCACCATGAGAGGTGGGAGGTCTGCCCGCCACAGCCCCTCAAAGGCCAGCACTGCCCCAGCACCCTTGGTGACAGGGGTTAGATCGGCCCAATCTGTGGACTCACTAAACATGGCAAGCTGCGCGAGTCTGCCTGTGAATCCTGTGACTCTTAAGACGGTCTCCTTCAAGCTCCCTCATCTGAGTTTCTACTCTGTTACCCCAAAGAAAAACCAATAGCACCGGGTGTCCCTAGCTCAGGGAAGGGATTCGTGGAGCACACAGAGCAGCTTCTCCATCAGCCTCAGTGGCTCGTTAACTCATATGCCCTCATCCTGAGCCTCCCTGGCCCGGGTGCAGACCATGGCAGGCCAGGCATCTACTTTGCTTCTCTCCAACATGCCTATCACGGTTTGGAGCAAAGGGTCAGCTGAAGGCCTGCACGCGAAAGCAGGTGGTACTATCAGGAGGGGTTGTGGGTCCCATGGAAAGTCAGGTCATGGGGGATGTGGCCTTGAAGGGGACTGGAGACTCGGGCTCTCCATCTCTTGTCACTCCCTGGGCCTCCATGAGGAGAGCCACTATCCCCTAGTTTTCACACCCACCATGCCCTGTCACCTCTCCAGAGGCCCACAGAGCTCAGTGACCAAAACCACAAATCAGAACAAACCTTTTCTTCTTTTAAGTCGATGCTCTCAAATCTTTCATCACGGTGAGGCAAAACTGACAAATGCAGTAGCTAAGTGTGATTCAGCTGGGGCCCTGGCTTCCTTGGCCACATGCTGACTGACTGGCCACCAGGCCCTCGTCCCATGGCTTAGCCAGGTGGCTGCCTCCTCCCATCCCATATCACTGAAGAAATATCAACAGAAAATTACTCAACTTTCACCCTTTACTCCAAAGAACTTTCTCCACATCTTAGACTATCTCCACTTCAAAGTGCCCAATGCACAGTGGATGGGACAGCCTTTCCTGCGGGTGGCACGTTTAGCGCTCCTGACAGTCCCTGAATGCTGGGGGGGCCCTCCCAGGTGCACCCCCATCTGCCAACCCCTCAGTGTCCTCAGCACAAACCCAGCACCACCCACCTCCGTGCTGTGACCCAAGTCACCCATCTACCAAGAGCATCCTCTGCTTTTTCACCTCTGAGCTAGAGAGGCCATTCCG
>PVJO010032064.1:0-13617 GCA_004026905.1 Hystrix cristata
GCCGCAAAGTAAAGTGAGGAAAATGCAAGGAATGTATGCAAATCAGCAATGCAAACAAGCAGCTAGTTAAGCTTCTTCCTGTATCTATCTAGGCTACCTGCCCTCAGGGCAGCCCACACTCTAGATCCAGCTATCTCTTACCACATGAGGCTTTGGGGGAACATCTAGACACAAACCATAACATAGACCAAAAAAGCAATGATAGATAATCGCTAATGGAATCAAAGAATGTTTGTTTTAGCTGTGCCCAAGAACTTTAAACACAGAACTGTGAACAAAAACAAAACACAACCTCACACAATTTCTCCACAAAAAAACAAACTTTTTAAGGTGCAGTAGATCTAGAATTATACAAAGTTATACTCTAAACCTGTCTCAAGTATTGTGCATCCATTGTGATATTCTGGTAAATTCAAAACTTTATATTTATAAATAGGGCATCATCCATTTGATCTGGTATGGACCTGATGAGACTAGTAAGCAATTTACATTTGAATAACTCTATTATGGTTTAGATTTAATAAAATGTGCCCACCCAACCTCATGTGCTCGAAGGTGAGACTTTTCAAAGGTGATTTGATCATGATTTTGTTATACTTGTAGGCGGAGTAATTTAATGAAGAGTTCATAGTGAAATGCGCTGGTAGGAGATGGGCCTGGTTGGAGATGGGCGAGTAGAGGCATGACCTGGAAGGGAGTATTCTTGTTCCTGGCTCCTTTCTTGTCTCTCTGCTTCCTGACGTGAGCAGCTTTCACCCAGTTTGCCCTTCTGCCCTGCTGCCTCTGTCTGGGAGCCAGCTGAGCATGGACTGAACCCTCTGAAACTATGAGCTAAAACAAGCCTCTCCTATTTCAAACTGTCATTGTTGAGTATTGTGTCCCAGTGTCAGGAGAGTGATTAATAGAAGCTCCGTGTTGTGTTAACTTATTTGTAGAGAATAACAGATTGATATTTTAAGTGTGATAAAATGCATATAAGATTAGCTTGAACATTTTAATCACTTTAAGTAATAGTTTAGTATTGTTCAGTATATTCATATCATTGTGAATCCAACTTACATAAATTTATCTTCTAAAGCTGAAACTCTTTACTCATGAAACAACTTCCCACTTCCCCTATTTTTTTAATTAGTACATGTTTGCAGTATACAAGGATTATGGAGAGTTGATATATGTACATAACACATATTGTTTTTGTTTTTTAGTGTTTTTTTGTTGTTGCTGTTTTTGTTGTTCCCTACTCCTTTCCTTTCCCTAATCCTTCCAACTCTTGATCATCTTCTCATTTACAAAAGTTTTATTTTTTTCTTTAATTCTTTTTCTTCATCCTCTTTCCCTCCTCTTCATCTCCCTCTATTTTTCTCCCATCTGCATTTGAAAAAGATCTCCCTACTGCGTATTTATCTACCTTCTATCACATGGTTTCTCTTATACCTGATTTATTTAATTTATCATAAAATCTGTTGCTTTGGTGTAGCAAATATCAAAATTCTTTTTAAGGCAAAATAATATTTCATTTTATACCAATATATGTGATATCTTATTTATATAATAATTTTTGATAGACCTTTTTGTTGTTCTTACCATTTGGTGATTGTAAACGCTTTGAATATGCTTGTAAAAAATATCTCCCCGAGATTCTTCTTTAAATTCTATTGTGTATACATCCAGAATTTAAACTGCTAGATGGTGCAGTAATTGCATATTTCTTCTTGAGACAATCTCACTAGGTAGTCCAGGTGATCCTCCTGCCTCAGCCTCCCAAGTGCTGGTATTACAGGCATGAGCCACCATGCCGGGCAGTAATTCTACTTTTAATTTTTTTAGGAACTGCCATACTGTTTTTGCACATTTCCACCATTTTACTTCACGAAAACTTTACAAGGGTTGCAATTTCTCTACACCTTTACCAACATTTGCTATTTTCTTGTTTTTATGGTAACCTTGGTTATTATTTATTTTAATCACTAAATCACTGTTTTCATTATTGTGTTTCATATTATATGAATTATATTTCTACTATTACCCTTTTAAAATCTTTTATATGAATATTTTATCAAATATTTCAATGGTTTTACTATCAGGTTTTTTTTTTTTATCTTGCTGTTGTTCATTTGTTTCACTATGTTACAGAAATGTTCTTGAAAATATGTAAGTGATATAGTTGTCTTGGACATTTTTGTGAATGTCTAGGAATCAAAATTATGTTGCTTATAGCCAGCTGTGTGCAAATCACTCCACGAAGTTCAAAGTAGGTTTTGAAAGTCCCACGCTAAAGTTTTCTACTTGCAATATCTAACTCAGTGTACATGATGGTTTTCATTACTTTATGAACACGGCCCTGGCAGTGTCTAAGGCATTCATCTCTATCCTATGGCACAGAGACCTTTGTGCTTCATTTGACCCATGTGAGTAAATACACTTTTTTCCATGTCCCACAACATCCTAATTATCATGCAAAGTATATAGGGAGAAAACATAATGGCAGGTCATTTTCTGGAGAATCGCATAGTATTTTATTCAGGATAACCCAAGAAAAACAAAATCAGTATGCAATACACTATGCATTTATTCTACTTAGGTGAATGCTTATTACATTTCTTAAAAGTTTAGTATCTCTTCTATGTAGAATTACACCATTTTATGTAGTGTTTTTTTCTATATTGCATTCCAGTGTACAAAATGGATTTTTACTTTTATTTCCTTTCTATGTATTTGGTATCCTGTCTGGCAGACTTCCTCTGTTATTTAGCTTCATACAAGAAATTGTTTCTGTTCCATTTATATTTTGCCTATGACATCTTCAAAATAGTTGATGATTCCTATCATGGTATGTATGAGTAGAGTAACAAGTATTTAATATAACTAAATTCTACTTTCATTTTTCCAGGTTCTTTTTCCATTTTTCTCTCAGTTGTTCATGTGTTCAATTTATTTTGTTTCTTATTTGTTAAATTTCAAAAAAATTCCTTTGTATAATCTACAGTATTCTTTAAATTTTATGTATAAACTTCACATAATTTTTCTGGATAATTATATCTGACAGTTGAAAATAAATGCAAAATATTTTCTATCCTCCCAAGACATTTAAGAAAAAGAGTTAAAGTTAACGTGATTGGAACAGATTTATAAATGAAATATATTTCCAACCATTTATAATTGTTCCTTTTTTAATTTTGATATAAAGAACATGGCATATAAAAAAGCATGGTTTTGTTTCTATCCTATTTTCATATGATAAAGATTTCACTAGTTTTATACTGTGATAATTAATTTCAATGTGCCAATTGGAATGGATCCAGCTGGTCTATACTATCCTATGCATATGGTTTTTGGTTGACATTAATATTTAAATTGGTAAACTTTGTTTAAAGCACATTACCCTCCATTATGTGCGTAAAGCACATCCAACCAGTTGAAATTCTTGACAGAAGATGCTAATCTCTCCCCAGGAAGAAGAAATTCTGCCAGCAGAGTGACTATGTCTGGACTCAAAAAGTAACTCTTTCCTGAATCTCCAGCCTGCCAGCTTTCCCTTCTCATTTTTGGATTTCTCAAACATAAGCTCATGTGATTTTGTATATATAGATCATCCCTGACTTATGCTGTTTTGATATACAATTCTTTTTAACTGTGTGAGGTGGAAAAAAAATTCCATTCAATAGAAATGAACATTTTTTTTTTCTTTTGGGCTCGCTCATAACTAACAGTTGGCCTTAATTCTCAGAGGACAGTTTGGACTTAGGTTTTTCAGCAGTACTTGTAATTTTCAGACTTTGGCAACTCTTAGAGAGATGTACTAAACACATTTTGCACAACGAGGCAGATGTAAGTCATTTGGGGACCAGGGATGGAATGTTATGGCTTAGATCTGAAATGTCCCCCAAAAGTCTCATGAGTTAGGAGATGGGCATTTGGAGGGTGGTAAGATTACGGAGATGCTATACTCATCAATAGATTCACCCACCAAGGAGTTCAATAGCTGAATGTGCTGTGTGGAGGTGTGCTGCTGAAGACATGAGCAGGAAGGGTGCACTGTTGTCCCCAGTCCCTCCTCTCTTTTCTGCTTTCTTGCTGCCACAGAATGAGCACTGACCTCCACCCTGGCCCTTTGACCACATTATTTCTGCCTTGGAGAGAGCCAAACATGGACTGAAAATATTAACTAACACAAGCCTCTTCTCTTTTAAATTATGGATGTTGGGCAATTTGTCCAGTGATAACAAAGTCACTAAGACACTAATACCTAAAGGTAGAGAGGAGTAGAGACGGAAAACTATTTTCTGTACACTTTCTCTGTAAACCTAAAACTACTCTAAAAATAGCCTAATGAAAAAATTAAACTTTTTACAGGTTTTTCTCCACACATGGATATATCTATGTGCTTCCAATTATGAGGTTGATTTTAAATTGCTTATTCATATATAGTTTTAATTTACTTGGGCAATGATTAACGACTTTAGTTCTCTCCCCCTTTATTTGTCAGTGCTTCACAGTAATTTAAACTCAAAGATAAGTGAAAGTTTAAGGGGCTGGGGATTTAGCTCAGTGATTAGAGTGCTTGCCTTGCAAGCACAAGGCCCTGAGTTCAATCTCCGGCACCACAAAAAAAAAAAAAAAAAAAAAAAAAGTGAAAGTTTACATTATCTATATTCTAATTAGGAGGTTCCCCAGTTACTGGTAACCCTTTGTCCTTATCTGGCATTAATTATAAAGGAACTTTCCTCCTCTGTCCCTTAATGTTTATACTGGAAGCCACTACTGATGTCGGCTGATTGGCCACAGCTTCTAGTAAGTACCTAAGTCTTCTATACAATTTTCTCATCTAGATCTAGGATTTGCACTGGTAAATGTGCAAATGAAAATCACTTAATTTTCCTGGCATGGAGGTACACTCTTGGGTGGCTCTTTCCCATTTCAAGATCTTCTGTTAACCTGACTTGAGGAGATCCATGGTTCTGGAGCTTGTTCGACATGAGCTTCTCTGAGAGATTTGCATTCTCTGCAGATTGTATCTAGGAAAGACAGTCTCAATTTCTGTGGTTGAGAAATTTGCTTAAAATTACTTGTTATTTCATTATGAGGCCTCATCACACCCATACAGGCTTTGAACTTGGCCCTACCAGTTACGAGGCCTTTTCTTTAGAACAACCACCACTCTCATCTAGTAATTCTAGTCTATACCTAGAACTGTTTTTCCAACCCCCTCCCAAATATATCTGTTACATGGTAGGAAAACCATAGCTTTATGTATTTCTTTAATCAAATGTTTATGGTTTTATTATGACTTCTTCAAGCTTTTATTATTGATATTTTCAGTTAAGGCTTCTAAAGTTTGAAAACCACTTTTCTCTAAACAGTTTTACCCTTGAAATTGAAAAACAGGGTTTTCACATCTGTCAATCTCTGAAATATATGCAAAGATAAAATGAAGAGACAAAACAACAACATTAAAGCAGGTGTGTGTGTGTGTGTGTGTGTGTGTGTGTGTGTGTGTGTGTGTCTAGGTCCAGGTAGTTTGAAAGGAAAAGTGAATATTCATTTTTGCCTTATGGCTCACAGTATACACAACTAGAAAACTATAATAGGAGAAAGATAGGACAGGATAAATTAGTTTCCAACTACATTCTGTCCATCTGAGTCAACAGTATTAAAAATAAAACTGCTCTTTTTCTGTAAGTATATAAATGAAATCTATTTTAACGTGCTGACTGAAATGACTATGCCTTTTAAATCTTCACCACAATACATCCAAATCATTAAAACTTCATCTTTTCACATTTAAATACAAGGCTTGGATTTTGGTGGTATGTAGAGAGAATCTATGCAGTGCATTCTGCAGGCTTAGTATACAAGCAGGGTGGTGTTTAATCTGTCCTTGTTCCACTAGCAGAAAATAATTAGATATCAACAGAGGAGTAGTGAGGTGTAGCCATGTTTTTGAACTTGAGTTTCATTAATTCCCCTTTCTTCTAATATTTAATGTGATTTCAAATTCAAAGTAATTATATTTGGACAAGGTTCCTTGGTTAAAAGTGAAGCTGATTATAGCAAATATAGACTTCTAGGTACTTGAAAGCAGTAAACAATTAAAGCCCATCGCTTTATGTGTTTCTTTTCCTCAGAAAGTCACAATGACCAATATTTCATTATACATATATAACAGTAATTATGGGTTTTTAACTTTCTCATTAAGAGAATCTCAAGAACTTCCATGATTTTACTGTGGGAATGAAAAGCATTTTTATTAAATCACATTCAAATTGACAATGCATTTTACACAGTTAAATTTTCATCTTTTCTCTTAAATATTAAATATGTTTCCTTATAACATATAAGATATTTTATAACAGGAAGGGTATGGAACATAAACAAGTGGATATATAATTTCATATATTGAATTTTATTAAACTTATGATTAATCAAGGAATAGTAGTAGTGAAAGAAATAGGCTCAATCTCATGAAAAGTTCTGTCGGATTTGCTAGGTGCTAAAAAATTGGTAAACAGCTTTACACACGTTAAAGCCAATTCTGAACACTTTGTTAGAGGCAAGAATTTAGGGGAAAGGAGCATATCAAATCAAGTGCATGATAAAAGGTCGGCAAAATATGCTGAATAAGTTAGGGGTTTTCTAGATAGCTTTTAATATATGTCTTTTGGGCTAATGCAGCATGCTTGCTCTTATGATCCAGTGAATAAAGGTGGATGAGATCACACACAAGGCTTTTATGAATCTACCTTTCCATTGGATGATTGGATACCACTCAGCTGCTTCATTGATATATCCTTGCTCACACCTCGTAATGATACAAAGGAGCACTTCCAGAGTGCCTTCAGAATGTGTCAAGAGCCATGGGATAAGTGTGTTTGAAAAAAGGGGAAGTACTTTGAGGGGAATCCATTCCAATGTGTCTTTTACTGCAATTTTTTAATTAAAAAAATTTACTATATATTTTGATCACTCCTTGTAAACAGCATTTTATTATTATGAAAAAGATATGTATTATTCAACTTTCCCATTTCTGGATACAATATCAGACACCCAGTTCTGAAAGAAGGAGAGGTTCAATTTGGCTCATTGTTTTAGGGTATTTAGTCCATTTTAGGTGGCTCGAAGGCAGACGTGTCGTGGCAAAGCAAAGAGTCACAGTTCTTGGTATTTTGGGTTAGCAGAAGAGAAGAACAGTGCCAGAAGGGACAGACCACATACCATATATAGTACCAAGGCTATGTCTTCGTGACCCATCTTAATACACCCCAAAGCATCCAGTAATTTCTTAGGGCAAACAAATTCACTGGCCATAATAATCACAGATTAAGAGTTAATAAGCTCCAAAGTTCACAGTGACTAAAATTTGATTCTGAGTTTAAAATAGTGTAGGTCAATATAAATCTTCTTAAGAGGTGAAAAAAGACACTGGTTAGGCGACTCCTGTGAATTTCGTCCCCTAGACACAACAGCTGCATTTACTATAGGTAATCAGGAAATGAGCTGAGAGGTCATATGTTTGCTTCTAGTATGACAAAATGAAAAGACCCACTGAACAAAGCATGAAGGAAAGGGTTGTCCACAATACCACCCCTCAGTGGCACACCATGGAGAGAGTTGCTTCTCACTTTAAGGAGAGAGAAAGAAAAATAAAATCAGGCCTTAGACTTGAACCCGAGAACCAGGACTGCCACAGTGAAGCACAGCACTAGGCAGTGCCCCGCAACTCCTATTGCTAAGCTGGAAACTACTGTGTCATGAACCGCATTATTACCAGCAGTGGCCAGCCTCTACCATCTTCCTCCAACCTTGGGCGGCACAGCAGGAAGCAGGTCTCCACCCACTTGTAGAGCTACTACTGCCTGACCAGTGCTCATGGGTGGGACTCTAGAGCTCTCCAGTGCCTAACAGAGACTCAAGCTGCTGTGGGAGAGACCTGCATTTCCTCTTGCATCACTGTCAGCTACAGCATCTCCCTTAACACCCTGAGGTTATGCAAGTCTTTCCAAGCGTGGGCCTCAGGAGTGATCTGACTTAGCATCAGTCTTGGTGGCCAAGGGACTGTCTTTACCACCACTCCTTCAACTGTTGGCAGCATAACATGGCATATGACAGGGTATTAATGTAAGACTTTGTCCTGAAACTTAGTGGTAGACAGGGGAAAAATGAAATAAAGCTAGAAATTAATAACAAGAAAAAGTTGAAATGTATATGAAGACACGGAAATGTAAAACTTACATTTGAACAGCCAATGGATCAAGAAAGAAATCAAGAAGGGAATTAAAAGAAATTCTTTTTTTTTAAAGAAATTCTTGAAACAAGAATGAGGATACACATTACATCCAAAGCAGTACTAAGAGGAAATACAGTGATCAGTTCCTATACCACAATTCAGAACGATCTCATATAAACAACATATTGCTGCATGTCAAGGAGGTAGAAAACCAAGTAGAAATCAACCCAATATTAGCAGAAGAATAGAGATAACAAAGATTGGAGAAAACATCAACGAAATGGAGACTACAAAAAATACAAACAATAATAAAATGAAGAGCTCTTTCTTCAAAAAGATTGAAGAAATAGAAAAATCCTTAAGTAAACTAAGAAAGAGAAAGAAATCTAGTAACCAGATGAGTGATGAGAATGTGAACATTACACCTGACACAACAGAAATGCAAATACAAATAGATATTATTATGAAAACTATGTATCAGCAAATTTGATAATCTAGAAGAAAGGAATAAAACCTAGCCACATATGTGTCCTAAGACTGAATCATGAAGAAATAGAAATCCCAAACTGACAAATAACAAGTAATGAGATTGAATCAGTAACAAAAACCTTCCAATCAAAAGAAAAGCCAAGGACCAGATACAAGAAGCAGCGTGTGATCCTCTGCGACAGTGTGTGACAAGTTTTATCGTGTTCAGTGCAGCCAGTCTGTTGTGAGGACAGTTGAGAGGCGTGTTTTAAACTGTGCTGTCAATCACAGATCAGACACAGCACATTTCATTGGAACTGTGCAATTGCACCACTTCAGAGTCCATGTTTTTCTATAAAAAGTAATCATAAGAGATGAGTTTTGGACCTTCGGTTATGATCCGGAAGTGATAATTCAGAGTTCTTGAAGGAAGTATCACAGTTCCTCGCACGTGAATTAATCACATTGATCAAAATCCAAAACAAGGTAATGTCTGTTGAGATTTCCTTATTTTTCAACTTGAAAAAATTGTACTAGCTGACATTTTACATACTCTAAAGTTCACAAGGACTTATTAAATGGTTCATTCAAGTAATAAGGGAAGGTGTAATTAAGTAATAAACAATAAGGAGTAATGTTCACATTCTCACATTATTTGAATGAATTCAAGACATCAAGACAGCTGTGAAAGCGTAACTAAAGATACTCAAGGAAAAGGACTTTCCGCACTGCTTTAGAAAATGGAAAGAATAATGGGATAAGTGATGGGCAGTATTCTGAGAGGGATTAATGACAATGTGTCTTTTGCTATAACAACATTGTTTAGAAATTTTAGCATTCATTGTATTTTTCAATCATACCTTATATTATAGGAGTTCAGGTCTGTGAAATTAAGCAAGAAAAAGAATAAAGGTAATCTAAATTGGAAGTCAATCTTTTAAAAAGATCCAAAGAAACTAACAAAAAATTCAACAAAACTTTAAGTGAATTCAACAAAATTACAGAATACAAAATCATCTTTAATATCTCCAATGCAGTGACATGCTTATAGTAATTTATCTGAAATTAAAAGATCAAGAAAAGTTCCATTTAGAATTGCTACAAAAAATTCTAGAAATAAATTTAACTAAGAAGTTAAAGATCTGTACAGTGAGAAATAAAATACTAACGAAACAAATGGAAGAACACACAAAAAGTGAAAAACATCTTATGTTCATGGACTGGAAGTATCATAATTGATAAAATGTACATATTCCCCAAAGCAATTCATAGATTTCATGTGATCCCTATCAAAATACTAATTGCATTTTCACAGAGTAATGTTAAATTATTTAAAAATATAAGTGGAATCAAATAGTCAAAACAAAAATAAAATTTAAATAACCAAAGCCATCTTAGGTAAAAAGAACAAAGTAGGAGACATTATATTATATGACTTCAAAACATAGTGAACATCTGTGATAAACAAAATAGCATAATACTGGCTTCAAGTAAACACATAGATGAATAAAACAGTAGAGAACCCAGAAGTAAACCTACAAACCCTCAGCCAACTGATTTTTGACAAAGGTGCAAATAACACACATTGGAGAATGGACATTTTTCAATAAATGGTGGTTGGAGAATCAGATATCTACCCATGTGCAGAAGAATGAAAGAACTTTTATCTCTTACCAGGCACACACCCACACCCACACGCATACACCCCCCATACACACACACACACACACACACACACACACACACACACAATAGCTCAAAGTTTAATGACAAACTTGAAACTATAAACTGACTGGAAAAAATATTGGGATATTATAGTGGTGTGGAATTTTTGGACAAGATTGCAAAAAACAAAAGGAAAGGAAAAAACACAGAAATGAGGTTACTTCAAACTAAAAAATACAGAGCACAGCACCAGAAACAATTGGCAGAGTAAAGAGAAGACCTGTAGAATGGAAAACTGTATTTGAAAACTCTATCTGATAATAGGTTAATATGCAAGACATATAAGGATTTAAAAAGCTAAATAGCAAAACAAATGAAAGAACAAAAGAAAAAAACAGATTAAAAAGTGGTTAATATACCTAAAGTGACATTTCTCAAAAAGAGGCATACAAACTGTCACCAGATGCATGAAAAATGCTCACCATCCCATCACTAAGCATCAGGGAAATGCAAACCAAAACCAAAATGAAATACTTCTTCATACTTCTAACAATAGCTATTTTCAAAAAGACTAAAAGTAATCAGTGCTGGTAAGGAGAAAAAAGTAACTTTTGCACACTACTGGTGTGAACTGAAATTAATAGAGCCATTATAAAAACAGTATGAAGATGCCTCATAATATTCAATAAAGAGCTACCATATAATCCAGTAATCCCCCTACTGGGCATGTAGCCAAAAGAAATTAAATCAGTATGTTGAAGAGACATCTCACTCCATGTTCATCACAGCACTATTCCCTATAACCAAATACATGGAAGTAACCTATGAGCCCCTCAACTAATAAATGGATAAAAAATGTAGTACATATATACAACAAAATATTATTCATCTGTAAGAAAGGATTAAATTCCGTTGTGACAACACAGAGATCATTATGCTTCGTGAAATAAGCTAGGCACAGAAAAACAATTAACACATGATCTCATTTATATATGGAGTCTAATTAAGTTGATCTCATAGAATATGAGCATAGAATTCTGGTTACTAGAGACTGGAGAGAAAAAGTGTGATGCAGGAAGAGGTATGGATTCATCAACGGATGTTAAATCAGTTATACAGAAGCAAGGAATCCTGGTAAATTCACATAGAGTGACTACAGAGAACTATTATATACTGTACATTTCGAAAAGCTAGAAGAAAAGATTTTGAAAGTTCTATCATGAAGAGATGCTACATGCTCCAGAAAATACATAAGTTTATCATTATTTTGACACTATCCAAAATGCCTGTATAAAAAAATCACATGGTAACTCATAAATATGCTTTTATGCATAATTTACAAAGTCAATAAAATCAATAAGTAAACAATTATTAATCTAATAATAGAGGTAAATTCAAAAATTAAAATGAGACAAGTATGAATATAATTCTGGACAATTTCCTAAAAATATAAACTTTCAAAACCTACACAAAAATAAATATTGTGATGAGTACACTTTTAACAAGTTTAAACATTCAAACAAACGCAAATAGGCAATTACCAGATGATTTTACATATGAATTATACCAACATTTTACCATACTTAATATTTAAAATAATTCAGTACATAGTTAAAATTTTTCATTTTAATTTACAGAGCAAGCACATCTTTAACAACCAAGAAGACCATTAGAAAAGAAAGTCAATGAAATGCCATTTACTTTGCCATAAGGAAATATTATTTTTAAAATGTATTTTCTCAGTATTTAGCACACTTGATTAATGAGCACATTTCTCGATGGACCTATTGAGAAGTGGGGCCTAATTGGATTGTGCAGGTCACTAAGAGTGCGGTTTGGATTGCTTTATTTTGTCTCCAACCACTTCTTTTTGGCTCTTTCCCTCACTCTGCTTCCTAGCTACCAAGGGTTGAGTAGTTTTCTTCTGAAAAGTCTTGTCATGATTTGTCTGCCTTAGAGCCAACAGACTTAACCCTCTGAACCAAAATAATCATTTCCTCCTCTAATTGTCATAATGAGAGAAAGCTCAACAGTACATGTGTCTACAAATATAATATACAATTTTCATTTTGCCTCTTGGAAAAGTTATAGAGTCAGAATTGTTGAAATGTCACCTATGCATTGTCTTAGATTTCCCAAAGCATTTTACCCAAATGCCAATATGGACAGGATAAAGCAAGAGATGACCATGCTTGTGTTGTAAGGGAGAGCCAGAATTTATCCTCACAACTCCTAAATTCAATTTATTCATAAAATGCATGATATTTTTATATTACATTTTGACAAACTCATGTTTAAAATATTTTGAACCATAATTAACTTATATCCAATTTTATTTCTTAATCAATGCAGTCCATCAGTACACAAGAATTTATGCATGCAAAGACACTACCAACTACTGATCAAAAATATTTGCCAAAAAATAGTTTACATCCATAGTGAACATGTATAGATTCCCTTGTTTGTCATTATTCCCTAAACCATACAGTATAAGAACTACATAGCTTATGAGTATTATTAGGCGTAAGTAATCTAGAGATAAAATATATAGAAGGATGTACATAAGTTATATGCATATACTAAGCCAGTTTTAACAATCGTGACTATTTGTGAGTAGGGAGTCTTCTACTAAAGTCACCCACACCACCATATTGAAAGGTGATTGCATATTCTGTCTGTCTCAACATTTAATGTGTACCTGCTCTTTCATTTTTTAATGTACAAGTTTCGGTTATTTCTCAAATGTATAAATGAAACCCAGTGATCTGTAGGTGAATGAAGTGATCCCTTTCACAATTTTTTTCATCTTAATAAGGGAATATATAGCAAAATAACACTTAAAGCTGCCAAAAGATACTGACCAGTATAATGTCCTTCAAAATAAATACTTTTTGAAATAATCTTAAGCAGTTTAATGATAGTATTAGCACAGATGCTAAAGCCAGGCTGGATGTGGTTTACTTTGTATTTGTGTCCTTGAAGTTATCAAACGCTCTGAGTATAAATTTCCTCATCTATAAATATATTTCTTTCCTTTTTAGGTAATTACATAAATTAAATGAATTGATCTACATAAAGAATCATACATATATAACTGGCTTGGCACTTAGTAATCCTAGTATTATTTATCATTATTATCATTATGAAAGTTAACTTTGGAAGTAATAGTTTAAGTGACAATGGAAAAGATATAATATGTTTTGCTGATTAAATATGTAAAAAGTTTAGTGCCACATGAGGCTAAAGAGCAAAATAAAATA
>PVJO010032065.1:0-13622 GCA_004026905.1 Hystrix cristata
GTAGTTACACTTATTGCAAATAGGGAGGGGTGGGTGAATGGAAGGGAGGGGAGGGGAAGGGGGGAAGAGGGGGGAAAACCAAGATGTATCATGTACAGGTACAAAATAACCATGTTGATTATGATCATTATGTATGCAATGTACCAATACATGTTCTTGGTAAAAAATAATAAAAAAAATAAATACCTACTAAAGTCAAAGTGAACTTGGAATTAAGTGTCTCAAACTCTAAAAGAAAACAACTTCCAACCCAGACTGATATATCCTGCAAAACTATCTCAAAATTGAGGGACAAATAATGTATTCCTACGATAACCTAGATAAATTTATGATCACTAAATGAATGCTCCAAAAAATTCTCAAGAATATCCTAGAAAGATATAATGAAGCTAAGAATGCCAGAAGATCTAATAAAATGAATGCATCATGTAGGGCTAGCATCTATGTAGAAGGGAAAGAAAGGAAAACAGCAACAAAATTATACAATAAAAAAGAGTAAGTCAATATCTGTCAATTAAAACTAACAATGTACATGGACTCAATTTGCCAATCAAAATATAATAATTAGCAGAATGGATCATGAAACAAAACTCAACAATATGTTGTATACAAGAAACATATTTAACATAAGAAGAAATTCATAGACTAAAAATCAAAAGATTGGAAAAAAATAAATATTCCGTGCAACAAGAACCTAAAAACAAGCAGGAGTAGCTATACTATTTCTAGACAAAGTGGACTCCAAGTCAAAACTTTTCAAAGGAGGCAAAGAACATTATATATTCATCAACAGAACTATTCAACAGGAAGAGATAATAATTATAAACATATATGCACCAAACCGCAGTGCACCCAACTTCATAGAGCAAATACTATTAGACCTAAAAGATCAGAAAAACATTAACAAAATTATAATGGGGGAACTCAATACCTCACTATCACAAATAGGCAGTTAAAAAAAAGAAATATCTAAGTTGAACCAAAGCCTTGAATAAATGGATTTAATAGATATATACAGTGTGTTCCACCCAACAACAACAAAATACACATTCTTTTTGGCAGCACGTGGTACTTTCTTCAAATAGACCAATCCTAGCTCACAAAGCATGCTGAAGTAAAGGCAAAAGAATCGAAATTTTTTCACATATATTATCATATCACAATGCAATGAAACTAAAAATTAATAGCAAAAGAAACCACAGAAACTATGCAAATGTATGGACATTAAACAACACACTCTTGAATAACCAACCGGTCATATAAAAAATTAAGAAAAAAATAAGACAGTTCCTAGAATGTAATGATAATGTCACTAAAACATATGAAAACTATGGAACACATTGAAGCCACTCCAAAGACAGAAGTTTATAACTGTGAATGCCTACATCAGAAAAATAGAATGAGGCCAAATACATATCCTGATGATGCATCTTGAGGTAAAAAAAAAAAAAAATCCAAATCCAGGGCTTGTACAAGGAAAGAAATTATAAAGACCAGAGCATAAATCAATTAAATGGAGACTAAAAAAATCAATACAAAGAATCAAAGAATTGAAGAGCTGGTTCTTTGGAAGAATAAACAAATAGATAAACCCTTTGCCAATCTTACCAAAAAAAAAAGGAAAGAATAGACATAAATCAATGCAATCAGAAACAAAAAAGGGGAAATCACAATGGGCATGGCTGATATCCAGAAAATAATTAACGACATTTCACAAACATTTGCAAAACCTTGGAAAACTCAGAAGAAATGGAGAGATTTCTAGATACATATGAATTACAAAAACATCCAAGAAGACTTAAGAGTCTTCAATTATCCAGTGACAGACAATGAAATTGAAGCAGTTTAAAAAAAAAAAAAAAAACTAAGTAAACCCCAAGACCTGATGAGTCCACAACCAAATTCCACAAGAACTTCAGGGAAGATCTAAAACCAACAGTCCTCAAATTCTTTAATAAAATGGAGAAGGAAGGAGTACTTGCAAAGTCATTGTTGGAAGCTAAAAGTATCCTGATCCCCAAATCACACAAGGATCCAGCCAAAAGAGCGAACCACAGGCCAATCTCTAAAATGAACATGGATACAAAAATCTTTATCAAGATACTGGCAAGCTGAATGTAACAGATCATGGAAAGGATCATGCAACATGACCAAGTAGGCTTCATCCCAGAGATGCGAGAATGGCTCAACACATGCAAATCAATAGATGTAATTAATCACAGATACAGATGCAAGGACAAAAATCACATGATCATCTCAACAGATGCAGGAAAAGCCTTTGATAAAATCCATTCCTGATTTTTTAAAAACCTGAAGAAAATAGGTATAGATAAACCCTATCTCAATTTGATAAGTCATTTATGACCAACATACTGCCAAAATCATATTAAATGGGGCAAAAGTAAAAGGTTTCACTTTAAAATTAGGAACAAGTCAAGGAGGTCCACAATCACCACTCCTGCTCAAAATAGTCCTTGAAACATTAGCCAGAGTGTCAGGCAAGAGAAAGAAATTAAAAGGATATGTAGTGGAGAGGACAAAGTCAAAGTATTATTATTTCCAGATGACATGATCTTATACTTAGAAGACCCAAAAACCTCTGCCTAAAGATTCTTAGTATTAGTAATCAAATTCAGCAAAGTAGCAGGATACAAAATAAACACAAACTCAATAGCATTCCCATACACTAATAATGAACTCATTAAGCAAGAAATTAGGAAAACAATACCATTCAAAAGAGCATCCAAAAAAAATTCAACACTTAGTATTTAACCTAACCAAGGACGTGACAGAGCTCTAAAATGAAAATGATATCATTTGAAAAAAGAAAATTGAGAAGAACATCAGAAAATGGAAAAATACCTGCTGTTCCTGGATAGACAGAACCAATACAATAAAAAAGGCTATAGTTCCAAAACTGATATACAGATTTAATGTAATCCCAATAAAAATGCCAAAGGCATTTCTAACAGATCTAGAGGAAACAACCCTAAAAGTCATGTGGAACCAGAAGAAACCCAAATAGCAAAAGCAATCCTGGGTAACAAAACAAAACAGAAAGTATTACAGTTCTATACTCGAAGTTATATTACAAAGCTACTGTGATTATAACTGCACATACTGGAACAAAAACAGCATGTGGGTCAGTGGACGAGAACAGAGGGAGCAGAAACAAACCCAGGTACATACAACTATTTGATCATTGACAAAGGGACCCAAAAGTTACACGAGAGAAAAGACAGCCTCTTTTATAAATGGTGCTGGAAAAACTGGATATCCACAGACAGAAGATTGAAACTAGATCCATGCCTTTTACCACACACTAAACTAAAATCAAAATGTATCAAAGATCTAAATGTTAAAACAGAAACACTATCTGCTGGAAGGTAAGATAGATACATCTCTTGAAGGCATAGATGTAGGCAAGGACTTCCTGAACAGAATACCAGCAGCACAGGAAATAATACAGAGAAACAACAAATAGGATTATATCAAATTAAAAAGCTTCTGCACAGCAAAGGAAATGACCAACAGAGTGAAGAGACAAACCAAAGAACAGGAAAATTTTTTCCAGCCATTCATCGAACAGAGGATTAACATCTAGAATATATTTTAAAATTAGACGAGAATACCTAGAATTCAAAAATTAGAAAAAGTCCCTAAAATAAAAGACCCAGTCCAAAAATGGGCAACCCAAATGATAGACACTTATCAGAATAAGAAGTACAAATACCCAATAAATACATCCAAATGTTCAACATCCCTTAGAGAAATGCAAATTAAAACTTCATTGAGATACCATCTTAAACCATGAAGAACAGCTATAATAAAAAGATCTAATAATAGCATATGATGGTGAAGGTGTGGGGGGAAAGGACTTCTCTGCATTGTTCATGGGAATATAAACTAATCCAACGACTATGGGAATCAGTGTGGATTTCAGAAAACTGAAACTAGAAATTCTACTTGACCCAGCTATCCCCCTTCTACGTATCTTCCCAAGAATTGAAATTATCATATTACAGGTGCATGCATGCCTGTATTTATAGCACTGCAATTTATTACAGCTCAATCTTGGAAACAACATATATGTCAATCAACAGATGAATGGATAAGGAAAATGTGGTATTTATACACAATGAGTACCTCTCTGCTACAAAGAAAGATAAACTTGAGACATTCATAGGCAAATGGATGCAGTTTGAGAACATACTCTTAAGTGAAATCGTCAGTTGCACACAAGCCTAAATGCCACAGGGTTTCTCTCAGATGAGAAACACTATATATATAAAGAAAATAAAAGAGAGATAAATAGGAAGTACAGAGTTCAAATACTCCCTAAATTACATATTCCATTGTTTCCAAAATATTTTATTATAATGTTAATTTGTTTCATTTGTATTAATAATTTATTTTAGTTCATTGAAAAGAAAGTTTTGTGTTATTATCCATTTGTTTCTTCTTTCTAAGTACCTTTTTGGTCTATGTCTTGTACTATGAGTAACTGCTTTGAAGATAACAACGCATAGTGTATTAACAACAAAAAAATGAAAGAGTAAAGCAGAGGCATTACAAGCTGGATTTCAAGTTATAGTAAAAAGCTACAGTGATAAAAACGTCATAGTAACGGTGCGAAAACAGACACGCTCACCAACAGAACTGCCACTTTCTGAAGCAGTTCTGTAAGTCCCTTCTTGTGAGTGTCTTCATCAGATGTGATCAAAGTTATAGGAAATGATGCTGCTGAGGGCCATCTAATGGAAAGACGGGCTTGTGAAAATACTGGGGTGTGTCCTTATCTGGGTTTGGTTTTTTTCACAAGATCTGGCACCATGTTACTTCTGGCTTTTCCTCAAAGTCAAAAGCACCGTGAAAGGTAAACTTTTGGATTGGTACAGAACACTGAGGCAGCCGCAGAGGCACTCGTGAAAGAAGACTTCCAGGGCTGCGTCAGAAAGTGGAAAAAGAACGGTGTCCTTGTATCCAAAGCAAGAAGAACATTTTGAGAGGGATTAATGGCAAGGTGTCTTTTACTGCAACACATATTTTTCAAAAGAATTTAAAGCCTATGTACCTCAAGAGACATTTGAAACTTTTCACTATAGCACTTTTTACATGAGCCCAAATCTACAATCAACGAATATGCTTATCAACAAGTGAACTGATAGTTGTAATATATACACACAGTGCAATATTTTACAGCAGTAAAAATAGATGAATCAGAGATATATATCCTAGTTAAATTTTAGTGAAAAACCATAAGAAAATATACTTTCTAAACAACTAGAAAGCTATACTTTAAAATATGTATTTAGGTACTCACACATATTAGAGTTCACATACAAATTATTACCTAAACCATGTGTATGACTGGTTAGCACAAAATTCAAGATCCTATAACATAATGTCATTAACTCTTTGGAGAAATTGCCCAGAAGAGGGATAGTTGGGTCAAATGTGATTTCTATTTTCAGTTTTTTGAGGACTCTCCATATCGGTTTCCATAACGGTTGTACTAGTTTACATTCCCAAAAACAATGCAGAAGGACTTTTTCCCCCAACAGTCTCACCACCATTTGTTGTTTTTTGAGTTCCTGTTGACAGATATTCTTCCTGCAGTCAGATGGAATATGTATTACTTTGATTTGCACTTCCCTAATGGCCAAAGAGGTTGAGTATTTCCCATGTACTTATTAGCCATTTGTACTTCCTCATGTGAAAAGGGTCTATTCATTTCTGTTTCCAGTTTTTGACTGGGACTTTTACAATGGTACATATGCAATCATGTTTACAGCAGCACAGCTCATAATAGCTAAACTTGGAAGCCAGCTACATGCCCGTCCACAGATGAATGGATAAAGAAAATGTGGCATACACACAATTGAGTACTACTGTGGCATAAAGAGGAATAAATTTGAGTCATTTATAGAAAAATCGAAGCCCCTTGTGACCATAAAGCTAAGTGAAATAAATCTGACACAGAAGGTTAAATATTGCATGGCTTCTCTTTGTGTAAGAAACACAAAGTATAAATAATTTAAAGATTAACTAGAAGAGAGATGATAGGAGACACAAATGTAGACTTTGTGGAAACAGGAAGGGAATGTAGGGCTGGGGGATGATGGGATGCAGGCAGGGGGAAGGGACAGAAAAGGTTCACAATATGGTATGTGTATGTACCAAATGCCCTAACGAACATTTCATTATGTATTGCAAACAGGTAGTAATAAAAAAAAAAAGTTTAAAAAGGAAACACAAATTCAGGATCATGGTTCCCAAGGTAGTCAGAAAGAGAGGAATAATGTGAAAGCATACACACAGATCTGACTTTTGTAAGTTTCCAGTCCTCCAATTAATGTTAAGATCAATAACCTTCATGCTTTTAATTCATTGAAAATGGGACAGTAATCATATGGTCATGGATCCAGAATTATGATTATTGCATACATTTGTTAAAAAATAAAATAATTTTTGCCCTGTGGATGCTATATCTAGAGAATTTAATATCTCCATTTAATTAATACCTTACCCATTGAATAAACTAACTTTAATTAGATGTTAATTTTATAGATAAGGCTTATAGTTTCAATTTTTAATAAACTTATTTTCATACAAAAGTCATTCCTGAAATTAATTTCCATCACAGAAAGCTAAAAAGATTTAGAAAGAATAAAATCTAGTATCGCAAATGATCTTCCATACACAATTGGTGCGCGAACACGCCTCTGACCTGTCGGTGCTCCAGTCGCTTCCGCACGGCCCTGGTCCCCCGGGCCCGAACCCCCCAGCCTGGGCGGCCTGGAGAGCTGCACGTAAATACGACTCTGGGAACGCACAGCAACCAACACGGCAGCCTCCTTGTTAATCAGGAAAGAGACATCAATACGAGTAACAAACGGATGCACTAAAGATCTCAAATGTCAAGACCAAATACATTTAGAAAATTTTACCAACTTCTCCACCAGTTCCGCAACTCACTTTTCTCTGACGTGTAAATTGAGGGGCGCCCTCTGTTCAATCTTGCTTCCTCTGCTGCGTTTCAGCGCGAATGGGACTGCGGGCACAGGGTGAAACACTGGCGGGCTTCAGTGCCCTGCGCCAGGAGACGTCTTCCGGACTGACCCCCGGACGAAGGCCCTGCGGGGACAGCACGGCTGGCGCCCCGCGTGCAGCCGGCACACGCTCATCTTTCTGGCTTCTCGCGAGTGTCCCCGCTGTCTCCAGCAGGAGATCCAGAGTAGGAACAGATCCGAGACAGCAAATTCCCAAATCAGATATGAAACAAAACTGCAACTGGAATGTGCGATATAAATAATACTGATGTACTGCTGCCCGCTCAGGAGAGGATTGAAACTCAACAAGAGCTGGCAGCGAGTTTCCAAGCTCCCGGGCACTCTCCGTGCACCAAGCAGCGTGCTAAATATCTAGTGTTTGTTGTACCACTTAATCTTGCTCCCTTCCACCCTGCAAAGCAGGTACTCCCCGATGACTGCCTTGCAGATGGGGAAACAGAGGCCGGTGGACTTGCTCAACTTCCCGGGACTCACAAGGTGAGGAAGCGGCCCGCGGGGGGGGGGGGGGGCCTGTAACCCAGTCACAAGCAGTCTCAGGGTGTGACTGGAGTAATAGTCTTGCCTAATAATTTATAAAAGATCCAGTTAATATACTTTTATACTTAGCAAAATGTAGCACATTTTGTGAATTTAATGTTTCTAATTTTCACCGTCGCTCCTTGGTCCCTTTGTCCTAAGTTTCACTAAAGAAAGTAAAACCCCTGACTTCAGTACATTATTAGGAACTGAAATCCATAGCAAAAAAATGAAGCCTTATGATCCAATTAGAGTGTAGCGTGCCACTTTTACTGTGTATTTCTTCACTGTACTGTCTCATTTTTATTAGTTTATTTTCAAAAGAAACTTTCTTTAATTGTATAAATTTATAGGTGATAGTGTGATAATTCAAGACACATATAGAATATATAATGATCTAATCCAGGTAGTTAAGGTTTTTACTCACTTTTATATTGAAATGAAAACAATATCTAAAATTTGAGAACCAACACTGAAGTAATATTAAAATCATAAAATGAAGTCTTATATTTGAATTAAAAACATTAAATTATATAATAAAAAATCCTTTTCTTCAAAGCAATAGCTGGGGCTTTATTTGATCAAAAGTTTAATTTGCCTTGCTAAAAATGATTAGAAAACATATGCAAGCCATAGACATTCACAGTTTTCTTCAACAGCAGAGCACACCTAAGGTACTCAGATCAACTTTGAACATGGTGATTTGAGGCGACCCTAAACCATGACATCCCTGATGGAAATCAGAGGTCGGCTCGGGAATCTACACCAGGTAGTGTTAGGAGTTGAGCAGATGCTCAGACTGGGGCGGAAAATTGAAAATCATGGAGGGTGGCAAATGGCTAGACCACTCACTGAGTCCTGTCTCAAAATGAAATGGTAAAAGCACTGCAAAGGTAGCGTGGTGGTAGAGTGCTTGCCTAGCATTTGTGAGGCCCTAGGTCCAATCTCTACTACTACAAAAAAAAAAAAAACACAAAAAAGGAGTATATTTGATAACGGAATCCAGAATCTCATGTTTTAAGAGACAGAGGATGTGAACAATTTTTCAAATGAGCTGAAACAAACAGTGTTTTTGAGAGAAGTGAACTTGATTTTGAAATGTTCCAATGCTGGAGCCCATTACTACGAACATGAAGACCAAGGACACCCAGGTCGGGGAGGGATATGAGGAATGAGGCACAAGAAGAGTTTGAGGGGGAGCTGGCAGCGTCCTGCTTCTTGACCATAGTGCCAAGAGTATTCTCCTAAACTCCCCAACTTTACTTTTGTTTATTTGTGAGTCTGTGTTGTATTTTGCCATATATTGGTATATGATGTTTGTTTGTTTTAAATGGAGACACGTTGAACTGACTTATTCTGTTATTTTAGAAGAAAGAAGGAGAGCCAGTGCTGGGCAGTGAGCAGGCAGCTTCTCCTCGGAAGGCCAAGGTAAGCGCTCGCACTGATTAAGGAAAGAGGCTGCTCCGCATGCAGCTGCCTTCCCTGCCTCTCTGGTTACAAAACAGGATGGTGTGGATCCTCCACGGAAGGTAATCTGTGAGTCGCAGTGCAGGACTCATGGCATCTGAGGTTCATTTCAATCTTAAAACTTACGGCTTTTAAATTCCCAACACCATCCCAACATGAAACAATGAAAACAGCCTTGTACGTTTGTAATCAAACCGTTGGGGAACTTCAGCTGTCTCTGGCCCCTGAGGTTCTTTACCTCAATTGGTACACTGTGCTTGTACATATTTTGTGTACATATTTTGTGTACCTTTTAACAGTTAGGAAAACTTATTTAAGTGACGAATAGTGTCTTAGTTTGAAAGAGGATAAATTCCAGAAAATATAATCTAGCTCTTAAATTTATGTAGTAGGCTTTATGACTCTATTATTGAAACACACACATAGAGCCATGGAGGGGACGGGATGCTAAGCCTTTGGGCGATATATACTCAGTAAGATGGACTTAGCCTATCACTTTAGGAAATAAGTGAGAGGCTTCAATGGAGTAGAGAGGCTGAAGGCACTGATGAGAGGAAACAGAAGATGTGCTACAGGAGAAAGCATGCAAACAAGTACGTCTCACCTATGGATAGTGCACATCACAAACCGTCCTGTTTACCTGGGTTGACACTGTTTGTTACCACAGTGTTACCTCCTTGCCTTCCATAATGGAAACAAGTTTGGGAACTTGGAATGGAAGTTTGGGAACGGACTTCTTCCTTCAGGGTTTTTCCAGTCAACCCAAACTAGAGCCCATCATTTCTGTGGTTGTCTTCATCTGCTATATGGTGACTCTGGTAGGAAACACAACTATCATAATTGTGTCTTACCTAGACCCCAACCTCCACACCCCCATGTATTTCTTCTTATCTAACTTGTCTTTTCTAGACCTCTGTTATACAACTAGCATTATCCCCCAGATGCTGGCAAATCTATGGGGTCCAAACAAGTCCATTACCTATGGAGGGTGTGTGCTCCAGTTCTTCATTGTTCTGGACTTGGGAGCCACAGAATGTCTACTCCTGGCTGTGATGGCCTACGACCGCTACGCTGCTGTCTGTCAGCCTCTGCACTACACAGTGGTGATGCACCCTCGGCTTTGCCATAAGATGGTGCTAATACCCTGGCTGGGCGGCCTGGGCAGTGCCTTGATTCTCTGTCCTTTGACTTTGAGGTTGCCAAGATGCAGGCACAGAGAAGTGGATAATTTTTTTTGTGAGATGCCAGCATTGATCAAGATGGCTTGTGTGTATTCCAAAGTAATTGAGTATGTTGTATTTGCTCTTGGAGTTCTATTTCTTCTAGCACCTCTGTCCCTAATTCTCATTTCATATGGAGTCATCACTGGAGCTGTAATAAGAATCAAGTCAGCAGCAAGGTGGAGAAAGCTCCTTAATACATGTGGTTCCCACCTCACAGTAGTAACTCTGTTTTATGGAACAATCATGTATATCTACATGAAGCCACAGAATACTGCATCTCAAAAGGAAGAAAGGTTCTTTCCATTCTTTTACACAATCATCACACCCAGCCTTAACCCTCTAATCTACACATTAAGAAACAAAGATGTGAAGACTGCAGTGAAGAGAATATTGTGGGTCAAAAAATGTTCAGCAATGTCATGAGTTACACAAAAAATAAATCCAAATGTAGCCAAAGAAACATTGGTCTGTATTTTTCAAGTTTCAGATATGTTTATTTTTTATTAGTACTTGTGTGTAGTACATAATGTTTACATTCTTTGTGGGAAGTTGGTATATGTGCACAGCACATCTTAGTTCCTTTTTTCATCCCTTTCCCTTCTCTGCCTCCCCACTCCACCCATCTTTTGAGGCAAAGTGTTAATCTTTATTAACAGAAGCTAATTTGTTTATCAAAGATTATTCTTACAATGTTCACCATGTTCAATGAGAGCATATCACTTTTAACTTTATAAATAAATAGAAAACAGAAATACAAAGGAGATACGAATGCATAAATAAAACACAATGCTTGTACAGGTGCTTGAAAAGCACCATGACTAAATTTAGACTTTAGGTAAAATTTTCGTGTAATAAAATTATACAAAAAAAATTATGGATTTTACATGGACATCTATGCTAAAAATGGGGTTTGCACTGCACTAAGATTTCTCTTGCCAATCATGCTACACATGTGGTAAGAAATGCACTCCATCCACATCACCTTGCCTGAGCAGCTGTGTGGAGCAGACGCCAAGACCCCCCCAATGCACAGGCTGTGCTCCGCTTCAAAGTCTAACTGGACATGGGCATCATGATGCGAATTCCCTTTCCTAGCCCGATCTACCCCCACACAATGCCAGGGAAGTCAGTGGTACGCACTCTTAGCCATCTTATTTAGCACACACACACTTATCCCCACCCTCTTCACTCCCCTTGCACTACCGTGAACGTGAGTGTGGAGGGTGACCAGCCTGGACCACACAAATGTGAACAGGGCCGCAGCGGGAGGGAACAGTGAGACGGAAGCACGTTAACCAGCGCAGAGCGCAACTTCCGGCATGTGAAATCCTAGCTCGGCCGGGCAGCTGCGTCCCAAGCCCGGAAGCACCTCGTCACCCGTCACCCGGAAGCTCACCGACGGGCGTCCTCGGCCCCGCAGAGCTCCCGACCCCCCTCCCCGCCGCAGTCCAGGCCCAATCGCAGCCGCCTTCTCAGCGGTGGCTTCCGGTGATCTGCAGAGCTGCAGTCGGAGGCCGCTGCGGTAGGAACAGGAGACGCCGAGCGTCGCCAAACAGCAAACCAGTGTGGCATTTTTTAATGTACTCTGCAGGGTTACCTGTGTAAACTGCCGCAGGTCTCTTTGGTTTTCTGTTTGTCTGACAGTTTTTGGTTTTTGAGTGCTGGGGTTTAGGGCCTTGCTCTTGCTGTGCTTGAGCTAAATCCCAGAGCCCTGAACGTGGCACTGCCCCTCGGACCTAACTTCCTTCCTGGCAGACACTGACTCCCAAGGACTTCTCGATGCGTTTCCTCAGTGTCAGACTTCAGATCAGAAACATTCCGTGATGGACATTTTTATCATCTATGTGGACAAATGATAGAAATCAGATATTTCATTTAAAACTAAGTGAACTAACTGTAAATGTTACTGTGTAATATGATACCCTTCAGACCTTTCAGTTTTTAATTATGATTATTAGCACATAGGATGAAAAATGAATGCATTACTTCTTGCCTTTTCGCTCATGCATGTGATTTTATGGTGCTTTTATTGAATGGTGGTGGTGTTACATAGTAGATTTTCGGAAAGGAGTTCGGTGGTCTTAAATGCCAAAACAAAAACTTAGTGATTATTTTCCATCCCTCCCTTTTTTTTTCACTAGTGAATATATTCATAGTGTGAGGATCTCTCTGATGGAGAATAAGCTCCTCCACTTCCCTACAACTCAACTATTACAGCAACCAGAAATCTCGGCCTGAGAAAGACCCCGCTCACCGCCAGTGCCCTTGCGGCGGCCTTTCCGAGGCAGACTTGGTCTCCCTCACATGCAGTGCTGGGGATGAGGCCTCCGCTCATAGTGAGGGGATGAGGCTGGCTTTCAAATGCCCACAGTGAAAACATCATCCCTTTCTCTTGGCACCGTTTTGTGCAGCCCACATCTTTAGTAAATTTGTCATTTATGTTCTGAACCATTCTGGTCAGCTTGTACAATTTTCCATTTGTTTTGCCCATACGCACATTGGGTTATGTCCTCTCTGACCTTGCCAAGGTTTTTATTTTTAATTTCTCCGTAACCTTTGCATGCAGCTCAGCCATCTGGTGTTTGCTTTCCTTTCCACTGAGCTAAATCCCCAGCCCCCAGACATACTTTTTCACTTGTTCTTTGGCTCTCAGGAAGAGTCCTACTAACACTTGCTCAGGAAGGCAGACTGCATGGTTACCAAACAATGTTTAATATGCAGGGTGCAATTCAGTTTCTACAAGCATTCTGCCAACCATAAAGTTCTGCCTTTTCACACATTTTGGAGGCCCTGTAGGAGACCCAAGACACAATACCACAGCAGCCAAGAAACTTTATTCTCTGGCATCACATTGACCTCATTTATAAGAATTAACTCTGAATAACATTGTTATACAAACTACCAAATATTCACTGAATCAGAACACATCATTGCCAGTTCTTTTTAATGAGAATTAACTGTACTTTGTATGTTGCTGCTGATAATTTTTGTATCTGTAGTCCTCGTGAGAACCAGACCTCTACCCTCTCTACACATTTGCTTTATCACCCACCAAAAGTGAGTGCCAGTGTGAGGCAGGTGGTGGGAGTTCTTTAGAGGTCTTCAATGTAGCACCCCCTAAAATCTGCTACAGAAAACCATTTTGCTTTCAGATGTTAGACATGAGAAGGAAACTAACTTGTTCGTTAACACTTAGAGTAATTCAGTACAAACTAGCATGGGAGATAACTGGAGATGGAGCCCCAGGAATCTGTGGTCTGCATCTGGTAAAACTGGTGGGGAGAAATGAAGAGCTAGCAACACTAAAACTTCCTTCCCCCAATTATCCTCCCAGATACCTCAG
>PVJO010032066.1:0-13637 GCA_004026905.1 Hystrix cristata
TCGCGCCGCGGCCCGCCCTGCTCAGCCCTCTCAGTCCTCTCGTGCTTCTGGAATCAGAGAAGGAAGACCCGGCTGGCACCAGCAGCAGCAAGCAGACGCCCCAGAGCGGCGGTAACCAGAAAATCCCCCGAGTGAGTGCTGCCGGCAGCTGTGAGCTTCAGGACCGCAAACCTGGACTCCCCAGACCAATCCGCGGACGCTGGGCAGGAGTCTGTGCGTTCCTGACAAATGCGCTCAGTCTTCTAGGGAAACAACAGAAAATTTCCTGCTTCCACAACAAAAATTTTATGCTGCCAGACCCCCTCAGCCATGTTAAGACTCTAGTGTGGACACCAGCTCCCTCCATTACAGCAAAGTGTGCTTGGAAATTCCACCGTGACTTGTGTTTTGCCGTGTGAGTCCCAGCTCTTGTCACAGCGCGGGTGCTTCAAGCAGGATGATGTGAGCCCCTTAATAAATCAGGAGAATACTGTCATGTCCGTGCAGCTGGGGCTGAGCAGGAAGAGTTTCGGTACCTCGTGTCCTGCAAAGAGTAGGTGCATCTCAGAAATGCTCTCAGAGAGCATCAGAAGGAGGCACCTGGGACAGCTCAGCCTCACACTTCTGCTTTGCTGGGTGGTTTATGTTATGGCTTGTATCACTGTGGGAGGGTAGCTATTACGCTGTTGACAGTAGTAAGTGGCAAAATCTTCAGGCTGCACACCGCTGATGGTGAGAGTGTAATCTGTCCCAGATCCGCTGCCGCTGAACCTCGAGGGGACCCCGGATGCTAAGCTAGATGCACCATAGATCAGAAGTTTAGGCGCCTTCCCTGGTTTCTGTTGATACCAGGCTAAATAATTGCTAACACCCTGACTGGCCTTGCAATTGATGGTGACAGTGTCTCCTACAGATGCAGCATGAGAGGCTGGAGACTGGGTCATCTGGATGTCACATCTGGAACCTGACATGGGAAACATGAAAATGAAATCCACCAGATTAACCGTGTTAGAAGATTTCCCTGAAGACCCAGCACCGACCGCACTTGCATGTATGATTCAGCGCCATCCTCCTTACCTGGGAGCCAGAGCAGCAGGAGCCCCAGGAGCTGAGCCGGGACCCTCATGTCCATGCTGTGTGCTGACTGGGACTGACTCCTGCACGGGGTGTGAGCAGCCTATTTAGAAGTCTGCGCTCTGGGGACATGCAAATCAGCAGGGGCCGGGCAGGGCTGGCTCAGCTCAGAGCTGTCTCACCTCAGTAACTCAGCACTGGCCAGTGTCCCCAGGTGTCCCGTGTCAGAGCAGCACAAACTTGCCTACGGAAGATGTGTTTCTTCTGACAGGACGTTTTATTACACAGATCATGTGGGGAAAATTGTCAGCACTCAAACTTAATCGAGGCTCAGATATGTAAACAACTTCATAGATGTAGTAACATTGTGTAGAATACCCTATTTGGAAATGATTCAAAATTATTATGGCAATTAAATCTTCAATTTACTAGCAAATGCTTCTGTTAGATGCAGGAAATCATTTCATGCTCTACTTAAGACATTTCTGTGGCTAGGAAAGTATTTTGTTTTTAGAAATTAAACAGAGCTCTTCTCAGGACACACAGCAACCTCCATCTAACTTCAAAGTGAACATCACAAAGTGATGGGAAGAAGTAAAGCAACAAGACTGCATGCACACTTAGAGGTATTTAATATATTACAGCTAGGGGGCGCTGTGACACTTTGAAACTGTTCCTGACAGAAGGACTTCGAAGGATTGCGAGATTGAAAAACTCATTCACTTAAACCACAATGGCAAAGGTAATACCTGAGTATGTGGTGGTTTGTTTTTTGAGGTTGTTTTATGTTGAGATAAATATCTCAAAGAAACTCTGAGAGATAAACTGTGTACTCTCTCCTAGATTCAATTCAGTGAGATGTATATATTCCTTGTACTGCACCAAATAGAGGACTGTCAATTCAGCTTCAAATTTTGTATTCAAGTACATACACAGACTACACAAAAGTATTACATACATTCATATTGACTATCGTTCTCTTTAAAGAATACCGTTGAAGTGAAAATATGTTAATTTGTGCATTTTTGTGAACATTAATGAAATTTACTGTTAGGTTGATTTCCGGGCATTTTATAAGGATGCCACGACATCACTTTCCATAATGTATCTTCACTACTCAATGACATACATTTTTGCTTTCACAATCTGAACACAGACACACATCCAAATTAAGTGAAGTGGATCTATTATGTACGGATGCAAAAAAAGTACAAGAGAAGCCTGGGATTCACTGCGAGCCAGTCCCTGGGGCTCCGAAAAGGCACAGAAAGAAGGGAGGCTCATCTCTGTGTGCTCTGCTTTCACAACAGCCAAAAGTATTTTAGAAAGCAGCCCATGTTGGCCTTTAATTGTGGGGAATGTGACTTTTTGTGCTAAATTGTTGAACCGCATTTTCTTCCCTCTGTGGACTGCAACAGCGACCAGCCTCTTCCAGTCAGCTCCCACAATCTTGTTTCCCATAATGTCGCACTCCCAGCAATTCTACGCTTATTCCTGAACACAATATGTAAGAAAAACAAAAGACCAAAGTCAGTCCACACGACCTAAAGAATGGTGCTACGCACACGTGTTTACGCAGTCCATTTTCCAGGAGACTCTGTGGCCAGAGTGCAAATTGCACTTAGGTAAGACTCAGAGACCTAACTGTTAAACATCTAAGTCCCTTCTATCATATATTGTCCCTAAAAATATAAACACAGGGCAATGACTCACAGGAAAAATACACACAAGAATGAGCTGTGTGCAGTAAGGTCTATCTGGTAAAGGAAGAAATTTTGACTCAGTCCCTGATATGTGGTCAAGTCATTGACCTTTAACTAACTCGTCCCTGGAACAAACTATCCAACAGCCAGGAAAGGACTAGGAAGCAAAGAGAGAAAAGAGGACTCACAGGCAGGCACACACTTCTCCAGGTCATGCCTCCAGCAACCCACCTTCAACCAGGCCCCACCTCTTAAGAGCACCTTCCTACTGAACGCAGCAAAGGTTGAATCTACAGAGGAGCACGTTCCCTCAATGATCCAGTTTGCTACAAACACATGTTGCTGTGGGGGACAGTGTTTTAGTCTAAACAATAACATCACATCCCTGGCACCCAAAGGACTTGTGTCCACCTCATTATGCAAAATGCATTTAGTTCATCTTTAAGAGTCCACAATTTCAACGGTGCTGAAAAGTCCAAGTCCAATGTGGCTTCTGAGACACCAGACAATCTGTTAGCTGTGAGCCCCTCTAAAAATCAAATATCTAGTTAAATTATTCCCACATACATTTGCACATGGCAAATAGTCTCATTCCAAAAGAAAGAAATACTGTAATAGTAAGGAATAGTACAAAATGAAGACACTAAACCAAAAGGGCAAACATTAAATCCTGTAGTTCCATGTCCAGTATGAGGGGAAAGCTGTGGAGAGATGCGAACTTCAAAGGGCTTGGGCAGCTCAATCCCTGCAGTATTTCCATTTGCAGACCTCGTGGCCTCTCTCTGGCTGGCTCTGCTCACGTTCTCTAGCTTTCCTCAGAATTTCCACACTCCTGGCTTCTCCAACATACTGGTGTTAACACAGCACTTTTGGGTTCACGTTCACAGCTTCTTGCACTGCTTTCATAAGGGCTCATACTACATTGCCTCCAAGGTCTTTGCGATCTGTACGAAGACTTCCTGATGCACAACTCTTACATTCTTTCTGCCTTTAAAATCAACACTACAGTCAGCCACCAGCTTGAAGCAGTAACCAGGCCCCTTTGCATCGTGGTTGCAGAGGCCTCTGAGCACATGGATAGGTGACCACTGTGAAACAAATCCTGGGAAACCCATTCTGTAGGCAACCCTGCACCACCAGAGGGCCCTGAGGCTCTCTTCTCAAATGAAAGATTGACACTTTTTCACCTTTGAGCATAAGACAAGTGAGATCTTGCTAATTCCTGAGATGCCTTCAAGTCATCTTTCCTACAGCCCTGATGCAAAGACCGTGGCTTCTATTAGTGCCAATAATTTTAGCAATCAACTTTCTTTATCCCAACTTTGTAGGTTCTTCCTTTCTGATAAAGCTGAAAGCTTTTCACATGGACATTTTGCTTCTGGTTTTTAGTGTCTGTGCGTCCAAAAGTAGCCAACAGTACCTATGGCACATCCACACTGATTGGCTGCCTAAAACATTTCATCACCAGATTAATCAACCCATCTCCCTTAATCTCAGTGCCCTACTAAAGTCTCAGGACATGGACAAAGTACACACATTTTTAGTCAGAGTGTAACACACATTGTCCTTAGCCCAAGGGCTAATGGAGTCCTAGTTCCCATCTGAAATCTCCTACCTCTGGCCTTTACTCCCTGCATTTCTATGATCATTCTTGTCTTCTGAGGTCCATCAGTATTGCACATCAACCACTGTTTGCACCATTCTAGGATTTCCCTAGCCTGCTTCTCCAAACAAGTCTCCTCCCACAAACACATTCCAAAGGCTTCTAAATCACGTGGTCAGGTATAGTCACAACAATGTTCCCAAGTCTCTGATACTGAGGTCTCTCTGAAGCACTTTCTCATCACTGGTACAAAATACCCAACACCAACAACTTAGAAAATACTTCAACATTTATTCTGTGTTTCAGAGAGAGGATGCCATGTCTCTTCTACTAGCTGCACAGAAAGTTGAACATTACTGCTGTTACTGGCATCCAGTTTCTAATCATCAAGGTGAGTGTTAAACAAGTAGACAGAAAAAAGAGTAAGTAGGTAGAAATGATTTGATCTGACTTTCAGGTACTTTTTCTGCTAAGCCTGAAGCCCAAAATTTCTCAAACATTCTGTTAGCAGTTCTGACAGCATTTCACGTAACATCTTACACATACCTGTCACTCAGTAAATAATCTCCATGGTCAGTAGGTGCTGGATAACTGGCATCTTTCCTTTAGTTGGATTATTATAAATATCACATTAACAGCAGCTCACGTGAGGGTCATCAGGATTTATTCAACTTTTAAAACACTTGAGCAGCTTTTACCATGAATTAAAGTGAAAGTAGAAGATTCCAAGTTTTAAGCAGATTTTCTTTCCTAAAAAAAATACTGGTGTCAGTTACCCAATATGGAGAAAGGGTTATTTATGACTCACAGATTTGGAAGTTCTAGTTTATTACAGTGTGGTTCCATTCTTTTCTAGCTGTGATGAGGCAACATATCACGGCAGGAGCACATAGCAGAGCAAAACCATCCTCTTCATGAACAAAAAACGAGGAGAAGAAGGAGGAGGGGACGGGAGAAGGGGAAGAGGAAGGCACCAGAAAACCACCATCCCCCTCCACACACAGCCTTAGTGAGTGACTGATCTCCCTCTAGGGCCCACATCTTGAAGACGCCTAATACACCAACCCCAACCAGGACTAAGACTTTAATACATAGACCTTTGGGAGACAGTCGGGATCCATCCACATCCGCCCTGCCATGTGAGAACAGTGCTGCCTTGAGCCTCACTCGGATCCTCGGGGTGTACCTGGCTCTGTGTGTAGCCGTCAGGGGTGAAGCAGCTGGACACTGAGGTTATGAATTTCCGCCGCATCTTACACTGCTTCACCCTAATACACTCTTGTTTATGTCTCCAGCGCAAGCGTGATGGGGAAGGCGACTCACCGTTAATGACAAACCTCACCATCTGCTGATTTGTGCGGAAACTGTGAGCCTGCAGGAACCAAGATTGCCGCGAAGGGGAGCAGGAAGGAGAACAGCGCCAGCCTCCTCGTGGCTGCTGGTGAAGAGCCCGCGAGGATGTCGCGTCTGCCCGGCAAGCGCGCGGGGACCGCTGAGGAGGACACGCGCTGGCGGGACTCTCGGGTCAGCCCTGCTGCTGCCGGCCAGCGTCACTGGTCACGAGGGCTTTCCCTGTCTTTAGAGCAAATAGAGATTTTCCTCAGTGACCCTTCCAAAGATTTTGTTTACGATATAAAAAAATATGTTGTAGAACTTCAAAATATGGAAAAGCATATGACAATGTCCTACTTCATTGTTTTTCTCCCTCTAAAGGAGATCAGCTTTCCTGGGCTCTCGTAGCTTTTAAAATTCTGTAATAACTCATATAAATATTGAACAGGAAGATTTATGTAGAACACCTACCAAGCTTTTATCTTTAGTTGATTCCTTGTACTCTTAACCTCCAAGAAATGTTTCTGAGTTAAAATCATTCTACTCATTTCATAGTCTAAAGTCAATCAAACTTCAATCACACAACTCTTTTGAGTGTTCTGGGGAGAGTGTATCCTGACATAGTAGAACACGGTATTCCTCACCTCCAGCCTACAACAACAAGGAAAAATGAATTACCTGAAAGGTGAGGCCTGAATGCTCCCGCTCTGGGGAGGCTGGAGTGTGACGAGTGTGCAGACAGAGTGAGAGACGGACACAGCATGCGTCTCAGGACTTTGAGGATGGACAGACACACTCAGCTACACTGAAGCCAGTTCACTGATTCGTGTAGGCTCACAACTTTCACCTTCTTCCACGCCTACCTCTCTGGTCAACTGCATCTCCTGACACTTGCAGGCTTGACTTAAGGGCAATTTTCTTGCTGCAGCCTATTTCCTCTCTCTAGCTGAACAAAGTCAACCACTTTAAAATTTTTAGAAAACTACTTCTTTCCCTGACTGACAGTAATTACGGTCTGAAATGTCTTTTCATTTGAAGTGAAGTGAAATTTAAATTTAAGGGATCAAACATATTCCGGAGATAAGTTATATCCTTACAGTGAAGTGCACACTTTCCCACATGGCATCTCAGCCTGAGCAGAAGACAAAGAAGCAAGGCAACAGTTCAAAACTCTCTCAGAAAACTCCTTACCCTCCTCTCCACAACTTTATACAAACCACCGTTTACTCTGGGTGAAACACAGCAGAGCTTTCCTGAGCTGATTTGCGTGTTCGCTCATTGTACACAGTCCAGGCCGCTCAAAGCATCTTTAAAGGCGGCTTCCAGGGCCTGTGAGGATCCGCCTGCAGGTCCAGCGCTGAGATGGGGTCAGGGGCTCACCTGCTGTCCTTGCTGCTGCTCTGGGCTTCAGGGAGTCGAGAGATGGCAAGTACTGAGCGTGAGTATTGAGGCCATTATTATTTACTGTGCCTCTAGGTTCTTGGTCACTGGAAGAAAAGCCTTTATTGTAGATTTCAAATTTCCAAGCCCCCTTTTTGTTTCTGATTACTCAGTGTTGCCTGTGACTGTGGCGACAGGGGTCACCAAGGCAACAGCCATACGCTTGGATGGTCTCAGTGAATCTGTTGCAGTCAGTCAGCTGTGCGTGTTTATCAGTCCAGGCTCCACTGGGGACATGGTACTGACTCAGTCTCCAGCCTCCTTGAGCGTCTCTCCAGGACAGAAGGCCGCCATCTCCCGCAGGGCCAGCGAGAGTGTGGATGAAGGTATTGATGAGTATGAGAGTATAAGTAGTATTTACTGGTATCAACATAAGCCGGGGCAGCCTCCCAAACTCCTGATCTATGAAACTTCCAGGCAAGCCGCCGGGGTGCCGGGCAGGTTCAGCGGCAGCGGGTCTGGGACAGACTTCACCCTCACCATTCACCCCGTGGAGGCTGAGGATGCCGCAGACTATTACTGTCAGCAGAGTAAGGAGCTTCCTCCCACAGTGCTCTAGGTCTGAACAAAAACCTCACCAGGTTGCTGCTCACTGAGGCTCAATCTCACAGATGTGTCTCTCTTTCTGATAATCTTTACCGTTGTTTGGGAAAAAGGCCCTAACTATGAAAAGGTGTGAAAAGTCTTGGCCTGTGCTGTCTAGCACCTAAAGAAAATCAATTCACTGTAGAGTAACACCATCCCAGGTTCTCATGCCCTCTGCACTCAAACCCTTTCAGTATGTTCACTATAGAAAACAGCATCCTTTAAATGCGTCTCCAGGAAGGAGGAAGGCTAGATAATGTACGTGGGAATGTCTGGGTATCATGACTCCACCTTCTCAATGAGGCCTCATGTCTGTATTTTCTGACAGCACCTGTAACGTCTGCTCTTAGTCCATTTTCTGTTGTTGTAACTGAGCAGCAGAACGGGGACACTCTCCATAGATGACCAACTAGAGTCGTCATTTGAGCTTCATGTCCACTGCCTGCTCTCAGCTGACTGGTTTTCTGATTGCTTTATTATGTTTTGAACTTGAAACGAATCTGCATGATGCGAATTAGCATCCTCCATTCAGGCTTCAACATACAGTCCAGTGACCTGTCAGCTGAGGGGTTGCGTCTGCAGCAGGCACCCAGGAGGGTGCAGCATTTCCAGGCTCATCAGCCTCCACAGGCCGACTGCGAAAGCAACACGTGTCCAGACCCCCCTCACAGAAGTGGTCAGAGATTGCGAGTCATCCTCGGATGCCAAGCGGGTCAGAAGCCCACAGCTGTCTCCTTCCTAGACTTCCATGATTCCCGCCTCTATTGATGATGCTCCTCGCAGGGACAGAGGCGTGTCGGTAGCGCCGCCTGCTGGAGAGATGGTCAAAATAAATTCATGCCTGGCTTGTTAAATTGGAGCCTGGAAAAAAAGAAAAACAAGGAAACCAAAGAAAAGTACTACAAATGTACCTGGAACGAGCTCCGGGACTCATGTAAACCAACACTGGGAAGGCTCATCACTGCGAGTGATCAGCAGTACAAGGGGAACTGTGCACATCACACACAAGCATTGAAACACTCATTAGAAAACAAAAACATTCATTCCACTTCTAGCGATCCAGACAAGTGAGGAAATATGGATGACAAGTGTTCAATCCAATAGACAAAAGGTTAACGGAGTGGGAAATGTGTCAGAATCACACGTGTGCACAGACACACGTGCAGTGGCTCATTTTTTCTCTCCATGAGACTGTGTGCAGTGAGCCCGTTGTACGCTGGGAATACTGCACATCACAGTGTATTTAATGTACCTGGACTAGTAAGTAACATAGCTTGGTCTAGCCTGCGTGAACAGTGGTCAAAATACTTGTATCAGCCCAGAGTTGGGTAAAATCATCCATTCCATGGCCTATTTTATTTAATGTATTAAATATGTCACATAATTTATTAAGTATGCTACACTAGAATATTGATTGTGTGTCTCATGGTCATGTGTCCGTCTGGGAGTTACAGCTTGTGCTGCTGCTCAGCATGTTGAAAGTTTGGTACCACATATCTATGGCCCAGGGAAAGAAAACACTTGAATTCCAAGCACAGTTTCTACTGCATGTGTCCCATTGCTTTTGCAACATCGTAAAGTTGTGAGCCATGGTGAGTGTGACTATTATAACCCAAGGACCATTTGTGTGTGTGTGTGTGTGTGTGTGTGTGTGTGTGTGTGTGTGTGGCTTCAGATATCTATAATTTAAGAGGCAACTAAACCTTCTTCCCAAATTACACTTTATAGTAGAACTATTTAGAAACAAATGAGTATCAGAAAATATATTTTTAATATAAAATAAGCAAATATCAATAACTGTTTCTCCAGATCTAAAGAAATGGTGAGCTCTGAGCCCACCTGTCAGGGGTTATAAGAAGTAAGTGATTGAATACAGGAGAAATGTACATTTCAAATGGAATGAAGCTAACTTTGAAGTAAATTGGTACAAAATAATCGCCTCATTTTATACCTTTGACCTTCTAATTGCATAAATTCATCAGCGAGAAAGAGTAAGAGACAGAGACAAAGAGAGAGAGACAAGTAGACAGAGAGACAGAGAGAAACAGAGACAGAGTTGGTACAAGGAACAGATTCATGTCCCTGGGTAGACACCAAACAGAACACCCTACTTCGCAGAGCTTTCATTTTAATTGTTGAGCCAGATAAACAGTAACATTTATGCTATTACACTCCTCACTCTCTGAGGCTCGTCCCCTGGAGCACTATCTTTGCTCACGGCCACTTGGACAACGGTGTCCAGGTCCATTCCGTGTCTACTCGCCCGTCTGTAACGACAGAGTCCCAGGGAGATAGAACATGTCAGTGCAGTTGAAGCCTTGTGTTTCCTCAAGAAAGAAACTCACATGTATTCTCACCAGTGGCCAGTTATCTCTTGGCCCTTCTTTTGACCAAGGACATCGAACTTCAACCTACAATGTTCTTGAAGACTGAAACCTCCCAACACACAAATCGATGACAAGAATCAGTGGTCTGCTGTCATGAAGGAAATTAAATCGGGCTCTGATTTTAGCAGAGCACCTTTTATTAAGCTTAATATTGATATCAAGTAAGGGTCACTTTTTTCCCTTATACTCCCTCATTTTGTCTTAAAAAGGAAGAGTTTCTGGGTAAAATGGTAAATTGTTTTTCATCTTATCCCACAGATCTGTAGACACTACCCCTTAAAACTCTCAGCTATTCCTTCCGTGTTCCTTAACACATGCATTTTACATTTTTCCCACATCACAAATTATATCACCTTTATCTTCTATATAGGAAAAATGTTGCTCTGAGTGAGGAATTTCAGGATACATCTAGAACCAAAGACATGGAAAGGCCTTGAGTAGTGTTCATCTGTAAGACAGAAGGCAGGTGGCCATCACTGACATGAATGACACCAGGACCATTCTGTGAGGACCAGCGTTCCCACTCGTGTGGTCCCAAAACAGGTGTTATGTTTTGTGCCTAAATGTCCCCCTAAAGTGTCATGTGGTCATAGGTGGGGCTGTATCTAGAGTATGTGATTGCTAAATTAGTCCACTGATTGGTTTGGCATAGTTCTGGGGTCAAGGGTATGATGCTAAGATTAAGGCTATTAGGATTAAGGGTGGGAGTGCTACTCACCCTAAAGCCAGGTCGCCTGAATAAGATATAAGGGGCAGAAAGATGCTTGTTTTCCACTCTCTCTTGCTCCCTTGCTTACCTTGCTACCTTCTGTCTGTCTGCCCTGCCACCCTGCCTTGGATTCAACTGATCGTGGACTGAAACCTGCGCAAAGTGTAAGCCAAATAAATCTTTGCCCTTTAACTTTGGGTGTAGGGAATTTTGTCCTAGAAATGAGACAAAAGTAACTAAGAGAACAGGATTCCTCCTTTTGCCACCCTGCACAGGTTGAGTAAAATTAGAAAGTGAGTCACGGACTTGATAGTCTCCTACTATGAGATTTACCACAGTACGTGTACCTTACAAACAAGGATGTTCCTCTACCTAACACTAATGAAACTGCAAAATATATTACAAATCTAGGCCTAGATTCTTTTTAAGTTTTGAAAAATTTCCCCCAAATATTTTTGTCACAAAATCTCCTCCAGGGAGAAACATGCTCTCCACAGGCCAATCTGTCATGCTCAACTGATCTGGGGCAGCTGGGACGCTGGCCTGCGCTGAGTTACTGAGATGAGCCGGCCTGCAGCTGTGCCGCCCTGCCCAGCCTGCTGATTTGCATGTGCCCAGAGCGCAGCCCGCTGCCCCGAGGACTACTTAATAGACCAGTCACGCCGTGCAGGACTCGGTCCCAGTCAGCACACAGCACGGACATGGGGGTCCCTGCTCAGCTCCTGGGGCTCCTGCTGCTCTGGCTCCCAGGTGAGGAGGGTCAAGAAGAGAAATGCGCTCAGCCGAATGTGCCCAGTGCTGTCTGCTCTTCAGAAAAGTTCTCGTTTCTCCTGTTTATTGTGTGAATATCTCTTTTTATGTTTCCGACATCAGGTGCCAGATGTGACATCCAGATGACCCAGTCTCTGTCCTCCCTGTCTGCGTCTGTAGGAGACACCGTCACCATCACTTGCCGGGCGAGTCAGAGCATAAGCAAATGGTTAGCTTGGTATCAGCAGATACCAGGGAAAGCGCCTAAGCTCCTCATCTATTATGCAAGCAGTTTGGAATCCGGGGTCCCATCCAGGTTCAGCGGCAGCGGATCTGGGACAGATTTCACTCTCACCATCAGCAGTGTGCAGCCCGAAGATGTTGCCACTTACTACTGTCAACAGTATGATAAGAGCCCTCCCACAGTGATACAGGCCGTAACATAAACCTCCCCAGGGGAGCAGCAGTGTGAGGCTGGCTCTCCAGCTGCTCCTCCTGGTGCCTCAGACTGCTGAGAGAGCCCCTCAGGTGCATCATGGTTTGAAGGCCGCTGGGAGTTTTCGGTAGAAGAGGACTGAGAGACTTTCCCTTAACTCTTTCCTCCTCGACACCGACTGGACAGACCTCTCCTGATGTGATAAAGGGCCGAGATTGTTACAGCTGGATGTTTGGGGTTATGCTGTCACTTGGAAATGAAAGCGTAAACAGACGCCACTGTGGATATTCAAAGCAAGAATTGTCTCGGTAGAGCAAGAGTCTAAAGCACAGTTTCTAAAGGTTCTGGGATCCATCATCAGAAAAATAGTAACATAGTCAAGAGATTGTCTGGTGTCCCCCAGAATCCGGAATCATCTGCCAACCTGCAGGCATCATGCAAGCTTTCTGAAAGGCATGTTATGGGGGAGTATGATGCCCAAGTTTATTTTTTAGAAGTATTTCTACTATTGAACTATTAATTTTCATTTTATGAGTTTTATCATATTAGGCAATACGTACTTAGCAAAAAAATTAAATATCGATAAAATACTATATTTTTAATATGTAATGAATGCTTAGGATTTAAAAATCAACATTTTCAATATCAACTGTTTACCTGCTTATAAAATGTAAAAAACAATAGCAGAAATAATTTCCTACATGACATACAATGAAAATACAAATAAAACTCCACCTTAGAAATCTTTGCTTCAATTGTCACACCTAAGGTGATTTTCACACATGAGAACAGCGTGTTCCACACACGTACACTGATGGCGCGCGCGTCTGTTTTCCGGTCTTCTTTGGTGGGACCCGCTTGGCGTCCGGCTGCTCTTCCTGCTTCCTGAGGAGGCTCCCGTGAGGTTTCCCGTCTGCTCTCAGTCTGCTCCGGGATTCTTCGCAGAGTTCTTCAGGCACATACACGTTGCTCTTCCTGTGTTGTAATTCATCACTGATCAATTCCATTCTCAATCCTCTGAGAAAATTTCTCCCTGACATTGTGTGCTTGTTATTTTCTTGGTAAACTATGAAGCTATTTATGCCTGACATGTTTAGAACTGAGTAAAGCACAACCATCAGCCAGCGCTTCGTGTTTTGTATGACATCGTAGTTGCTGCATAACTTGTCAACATCTAATCTGCCTTTTGTTTTGTTGTAAAATGTGACCGTTTCTGGCTTCAATCGTGTTGAGGATTCGCTATCAATCTTTTTTGTTTGTTTGTTTGTCTTGGGAACATGGTTTCCGGGCTAGTTTTGAACTCACTCTATAGCATAGGCTGACCTCAAACTCACAGAATCCTCCTGCCTCAGCCTCCCCAGTGCTGGGGTTACAGGCATAAGCCAACACACTCAGCTTTACTGTCAATCTTATCATCATGATTTAATGTTGACAATATCAGTGCTACTTTGTTTTCCTCTGCCATATAGCAGGCCAATGTTATGTCTTTCTGAAATCCAAAGATTTAATTATTCATTGCTCTGTTGTGAATTTGCAACTTTTTTTCAGGAATCTCATCTTTGTTCTTGTGGATAGTTCCTGTACGGTTAGCTGGTGTTCTTTTAGCAAATATAACATCAAAGGGTAACTAATGAACGGA
>PVJO010032067.1:0-13614 GCA_004026905.1 Hystrix cristata
AGAAAGTGAACAAGGTCCCTTCCTCTTCTTATGAGGACATTAAAATCCTCATGGGGGCCCACCCTTATGACCTCATCTAAATCTAATTAGTGCCCAAAGGTCCCATCTCTGAATACCACTGCATTAGGAGTTGGGACTTCAACATATGAATATCAGGGGACACCAATATTCAGTCCATAAAAGAGGAGAGAAAAAAAAAGGGTTGTTCCATTCAAAACAGTCGTGAAGGACAGTCTAACCTCAGAGCTCACTGTAGGGTTGGCTGAGGCTAATGGTTCCATTCAAAGCTCAGTTTTTCCTTCCACTCATCCTGCTTCCTTCTTCTTCCTTTCCTTCTCTTAGGATCTCCTTGCTGATCCTAAGAGCTCCTTCATAAACACACTGGCAGCCCTGGAGGGAGAGGGGAGAGAGGGAAGGGGAAAGGGATGAAAAAGAGAGAGAATTGAGGGGAAAAAAATGGAATAGAGCTTTTGTAATTGGGAAGAGGAACAAAAATGGTAGAGAGCAAGGAGGAATGGGAGGGGAAAGGGATGAAAAAAATTAAGATGTATTGTGTACACGTAGAGATGCCTAATGATAAATGTAATCATTATGTACTGCAAACATGTACTAATAAAACATTTTTAAAATAAAAAGAATTTAAAATAAGACAAAAAATAAACACAGGGGTGGCCAAACTCTTTGAAGTCTATACCTTCCTGGACTTGGAACAGAACCTAACACCTGCTTTATAATTTACAAGTAGCATGTGACACCATGTTCCCATTATCATCTTTAATCCGCACAAACAACAGTGTAAAGCCTTATTATTTTTCTGTTTTTTGAATAAGAAAACAGAGGGTCAGAGAAGGTGTTTGCCTACAGCCACACAGCGTGTCAGAAACAAGGCTAGGATTGATGGTGGTTTCCTGACTCCAACCTTTAGCGGGTAGGGTGCTCTTAAAAGCAAAAAAACCAAAAGAAACAAATAACAAAACAGCCCTGTATGTCATGCAGGGTCAGAGACTCTCCTCCCATAGCCTGACCACTTGTTTCTCTTTTCTATAACAAAGCTTCACTGTTGGTTCTAAAAGCGAATTCATTTACATGCCGCCATGTTCACAAGTTACACTCCAAGGCCAGCAGCAATCAAAACATTAAAGAGACCAGCGGAATGTTAAAATGTTGGCTGCCCTAATGAGTTTTCAGGTTTTCTCTCCGGGAAAGTAGCAGGCAAAGCTGCTGTAATTCTTTCCAAGTGATAGGGCACCTAGGACACAGACATGCCAATAGTCTCCTTAGCAACCACCCAAAATCGAGTTGCTGGAAGATGAAATCCTGATCTCTATTCATGGAACAGATCACATGGGGTCAGGTACTGTTTATCTCTCTAGCAGAAACCACCAGTCGATTACTGGGATTTTAATTGCATCCTCAAGAGCAGAAAGGAAAAAAAAAAAAAAGAGGAAGAAAGAAGAAATAAACAGGAGAAATGAGAGCAGTTACTAATGAGCATGTAGTGAACATAAAATATTCAGCTAGCTTCTTTGAAGTGTGTGCTTTTATATAGAGTATGCTTCAGAAGCCATTATATGTGCACACACACACACACACACACACACACACACACACACTGATCTTTAAGGCTTCAAATGCTGTCTGCTCTTCGTTATAATCCAAAACTCACCAACAGAGCTCATTATGTGAACGTTTGTTTGGTTCGGGAGGATATTTGAGTCCCATAGCCATTTGACCATTATATGTTTGCTTCACCCATCATTGCTTTTTAACAAGTTTGCCTCTAAAAGACCATAACATTGAGCAATCGTGGAAGCAAATTGAAACTAAGACTATAAATCAATGCTATCCCTTGTCATTAAAACATCCTTGCTGGGGGAGCAGGTGGTGGCTGGTCAGATAACTAACTGCAGAATCCTTGACAGATGGGAGACTAAGTTACATTTTCTGAACACTATTTCATTGACTAATTTAACAAATATTGATCGATATGTTTTTGCTATTCATGTATTTCAGCCATTTATTAAGACTAAGAAGTCCTCACGTACTATAGTATAATTAGTTGACAAAATTTCTCTGCTGGTAAATAATCTGAACCCTGTTGTTTAGTTACATCTTTGTACATTCGTAGGACCAGAGACATTACTGGTGGAACAGCACCATTTCTCACATGCATAAAGTGACATTACTCTTTTCACGGGTCAATAAAGGAGCAATTCTGTAAAATTGTTAATGTATCTTGTCTTGTAAATCAATTTTTCCTTCAGCCTTTGAAAAAGGTTGCTTTAGAAATCTACCCTCTGAGGAAAAGGAAGTGACATTTTAAAATAAAGGTGTCTACTTTTCCTGTCCTGGCTGCTAAATGAAGACACTAGAGCAAAGCCAAACACCCTCAGTTACCTGATGCCACTGACTAGGAAGAGAGTTTAGTCCTAATGTATTGGTTACACTTCTTTCTTTCTTCTTGCTTTATCATCCCTTTTTCTTTTATTCTCTTTCTTGCTTCCTTTTTCCTCAGGACCACTTAATGGAACTTAAAAGGTTTTTAGCCCCATAGTTGGTGACAAATAGCAGCAAGTTTGGCTTTATAACTGTAGATAGATATGTGCCACTTTCTTCAGCACACCCCCGGGGCTACTGTTAGAAACATAACTCGGAAGACACACAGCCAATGCTTGACATGCTGTCAGAATCTCACTGTTTCCAAAACAGTGAAATTTCCCAGTGATTTGTAGAGCAATTTTGAAAGTGAAGTCAGAGAACCTCAATTCATGTGAGGGGTATCTGTAGTAGGCTGCTGGCAGCAGCTGTGGGTATTGAATGTATGTGTACATTTTCTTATTCTGCTGGGAAGTAAATAGGATTCTGATCTTGAAGAAATATGTCCCCTGCTTTTCCTACTTCCCCCTACGTTGCATCTGTCTTCCAATGCAAAGTTGCACAATACTGTACCTATTGTGGTGAGAAGGCAGGAGAAAGGCCAGAGAAAAATAATTCTACCTGCTGAAAAGTCAGATTAAAGAAAACTTTTAAACTGGAAGAGAATTGAAAAATGTGCTTGTCTTGTTCACTGCTCTATTTCTAGTGCAAATAATTTTAACAAATACTTACCGAATAAATGAACATATGAATTAACCATCTCGTTCTTTCCTATTTTACAGATGGGAAATCTGAAGTCAGAAGGGTAAATAATGTCTATGGTTTCATAGTAAACTGTGGGAGCTGGAATTCCCAACCAGGATTCTCAAACTTTGTTCTCAGACTGTTGCTAAAATGCAGATTCTGATTCAGTAGTTCTGGGGTAGGGCTCTGAATTATGCATTTCCAATCAACCCCTGAGATGGGGCAGTATTGTTCCTTCAGGCACCACACTTTGAAGGGCAGGGTTCTAAACCAGACATCGCAAACTTTTCTAAAGTATTTCCATGTTAAAACATACATAATTGAATTCTCCTATGGTAGCAACTATTTTGTTTTATTCATTGATTTAAAAATAAGGTTGTGTTACAACTGGCCCTTGTTACATTGCAGGTATTTAGGAATGTAGACTAAGTGAACTGACTTATCTAGTTGCTAAGAAGCATTGTTAAAAGGAGAGTTCTCAATCTGCTTCCATTTATGAAATTATCATTTCTTTCATATACAACAGAACTTCAGCCTGTTCAGGTCTCTCTAGGCTGATAGTCCTGGAGGAAGCATATTTATTTTCCTAAATACTGTTGCCTCTTGATTTTTAAGAAGAGATTTTTGAAAGAGCACAGAGAAGTGTTTCTAACAACACCAGTACATTGACACATTGACAGAAAGAGCCTGTTATTGGTTATGTGAGCTTTATGAAAAGCTAAATTTCCAAGAAGGGTGCCAAGTGGCTAACCGGGTAGAAGATTCAAAATGAAGCCCAGCAGCCACTTGCTGACTGTGAGGTCACACATGTAACATTGTATTAGGACCACAAACTAAAATTTGCCGTCTTTATATGGGCATGTTCCTGTCCCAGCTGTCAAGATAAAGCCCGCTCCTATCCCCTGAACAAGTTTTCTTGCTTCAAGGACCTGACCAACTACTACCTATAGTCAGATGTAAATGCCAACCACTCAGAAACAGACTATTTGTGTAAGTGAACAAGCGTGGGAATCTGGGTGGGAACTTCTTCCATTTTATATATATATATATATATATATATATATAGAGAGAGAGAGAGAGAGAGAGAGAGAGAGAGGGAGAGAGAGAGAGAGAGCTGTCTCTCATCCTTCAAAATGCACACTTTCATTTTGTATTGAAGCTGTGTCTCTCCACTTTGCACATTGCTTTTTGGTTCATTTGCTTTTTAAAATTAAAAAATTTTTTAAATTTTTATTATAAATTATTTCCTAGTGAATTTTTATTGACAGTTATTTAATGCTGCCTGTCTCTCCTTTATGATGGCTGGGTCTCATTGGGAGGTTTCAACAACCTGGGGAATGAAGTTATCTGAAGGCTTCATCAGGGCAGGAAAAGCTGTTTCCAAGGTAACTCACTCAGCTGGCTGCTGGGAGCCAACAAGTTCATCTCTCTCCACCTGGACCTCTTGTAAGTGAACATCTCTACACAAGGATATTTCCACAGGGCTCTTGGAATGTCCATATGGTGGTCAGCTTTGCCAAATGAGTGAACCAATAAGGACAAACACAGACCTTTCCCCTTTAGCTGCTAAAGACAGACTCCCCAACAGAATCCCCCAACTTCCCATTTCTTCTCTCATGATTGCTTTGCTAAGATTGGAACTTTTGGTCCCCTTGAAGCCAACTAACCACAGAGAGAATCCTTTTCTGTTCAGACAACTGAGACTTCCCTTGCTTGCAGCAAAACCCAAACTGCAAATCTCCCCTCCTGTAAGTAGTTTCCCCATCGAGAAAAACGTCCAAGGATCCCCCTATTGTTTCCCTTACTTACCTTGCTAGCTTCTGCCTGTCTGCCATGCCACCTGCCTTGGATCCAGCCGACTGTGAACTGAAACCTCTATGAACTGTAAGCCAAATAAACCTTTCTTCCCCTTTAAAAAAAAGAAAAAATCCAAGGTAAAACCACACTACTAAGTCACTCTGATCTTCAGATTTAGGGTACTGTCTTCACTGTAACAGCCTAAATAAAGTTACCTCTTGAAAGAGAAAGAGAGAGAGAGAGAGAAAGAGAGAGAGAAAGAGATTTGTTATGACCTAACCATTGAAGTCATATGACATCACTGTCATCACATTCTATTCGTTAGAAGTGAGTCACCAGGAGATCTGGCCCCCATCAAGGGGGAACTATATTTCACATTTTGAAAGGTGTTAGCAGAGAATCAGGATATACACTTTTTTTTTTCTTTTTCAGTTTTTTTTGGGGGGGAGGTATTGAACTCAAAGCCTTGTACTTGCTGGGTAAGCTCTCTACTGCTGAGCTAAATCCCCAACCAGATATACAGTATTTTAAAGCCACTTAATAATCATACCAATGGTGGCAGCACGAGTTGCTCAGAATGACAAGCAGTAACTGTGATAGTGGATTATTCCATCATTCTCTCAACATAACTACATGTTAGTCTTCATTTTTCTTGCTTGGTGGAATTAAAATAACACATAGAGAGTTCATCTACATTCAAATAGTGCTAGCAGGTGCAACATATTTGCTCTACCCTGCTTCCTCACACAAGAGGATATTGGTTAAATCTGTCTGGATATAGAGTGGAATTTTTATCGTAGCATTTGGCTCTCCACCTGTCAACCCAACACCACATCCAACACAGAAAGTCAGGAGTGTTAAATGCATTTTGGAAAAATCATCTATGATCTATGCTTAATGGAGAGAGAAAGGGAGGGAGAGGGAGAGAGATTTTAGTCACTAAGAAAAGGGATTATCGGCAGGAAGCCTCATAAAGTTAATAAACATAATGAATAAACTGGGTCTAAAGATTCACAGTAATTATTTCATTTAGAAGATGCTAGGAGAAGAGGAAAAATCTATTGGAAACAAATTTGCATTAGAGTTTTAAAAATGCCCAGTTATAACTCTTATAACACTCACAGTCAATTCTTCATCTTAGTTCTCAGTGGCTATTGAGTTCACAATTTTCAAAGATGTTTGACCCCAAGGAAAGCAATTAGCATCCCTTTCACAACATAGCATTCATTGCTTAAGGTCTCTGAAAGCTGGATGGAATGGTAAAAGCATCAATAAAACAAAATCAATTTTAAAATGTGATTTACATAATTCTCTCTGGATTCAGGAAATAGGCAAATTCTGATTATTAATGAGGGGTGCATAGGAACAAAAGAATATAAAATGGTAAGTAAGTGCTAAGGGCTTTCTCTCCAGAAAAATAAATAGCAATGGAGCAGAAATATTACTAATCACTATCTCCTCTCAGGAGCCATTCCAGCCTGATCAGTTCTGTCCTCTCAAGTATAGCGCAAGTTTACTGGTCCTGAATCATTACAGGGATGTGTCCACATGGGACAACTAGTTACAGAAAGAAGACTTGTGACCCATCCCAGTTTATTCCCACTTAGTGGCCACCCAAGGAGATGTCTACGCCTACAGAGTTGAATGGGTATGCAGACAGAGCAGTTTACCTGGCACCTGATTCTTCTAGGGCAGGAATCCCAGAAGAAAAATGGTGCCTTTTTGGCCAAATGCTATAGAAATCCACTATATCTAGGAGTAAAATCCACTAGGCAACCAACTAAATAGGAATTTGGGAGCTTCGATTTTAATTGGAGGCTTTTCTTCATGAGTGATCAAGGGATGTTGTGGGAAAAATAAAACAAAGATTATGATTTAGGGGGGATAAAGAATATGTGAGCCTGGAAATCAGAGTGGATTGAGAGCTGAGCTCCCTGGTTGTGGTCTTCCAGCAATCAGCATACATTTTAGAATCCAAATATTCATTGGACAACCACTCTATCTTAAAAGGTTAAAAATCTCTCATGGACTTCCCGCAAGTTTTTATGTTATGTCTCATAGGAAGGATGATGAGGAAGTTTCTCCAAAGAAGGAATGGTAGAAGTCGAAGAGAATGATTTTACATCCCGAATGAATTACTAGGTTTAGTCAACCCTCACTAATAGCTGCTTACAGAAAGAAAAGACCAGAGGTTATGTACCTCATGCCGGAAATGCACAAGACCATATGTGAAGTAAATTGTCCTCCTCTTTACCAAAATCAAACCTGTCTTAGTTACTTTTACATCACTGAGATGTAATATCTGAAACTCACAACTTAAGGGGGAATGGTTTATTTTGGTTCACAGTTTGTAGACATTTTAGTCTGTAGTCAGCTGGCTGTAGGGCAGGGTGGCGTGGCAGAGGAGGCTTGGTTACAGCAAGGCAGTCAGGACGCAGAGTGGGGGAATAAAGGAAGGGAGAAGGAGGTAAGGGATTGGGGTTTAGCTCAGTGGTTAGAGTGCTTACCTTGCAAGCATAAGGCCCTGAGTTTGATCCCTGGCACAAAAAAAAAAAAGAAAAAAAAAAAAAGGACCTTTTCTGGCCTTACCCTCAGTGACCCACCTTTCAAAAGCTCCATTTATGAGCACATGAAGCTTTGAGAGGAAATCTAGATATAAACTGCACCATTCTGTCTCTAGCTCCCAAAAGATTCATGTGCACTTCTTTATGCAAAATATATTTAGCCTATCTCTAAGAGTTGCCTAATAAGGCAAACTCTTAGCTTTGCACCCCTGTAAAAATGAGAAGAAAATTAAACACTTTCAACATATAATGACACAGGATAAATATTCTCATTTTATAAAGTAGAAATAGGTGGGTAGAAATGAATGGATCAAAGTAGTACCAAAATCTACCAGGATAAACATTAAATCTTGAAATTTTATATCTAACAACTGAGGCAATCTGTGGCAAGATGTGAATGCTAAAGGGCTTGGGTGATTGCAGCCCTCATGGTCTCTCTCTTGGGCTGGCTTTGTTCACTTCTCGTGGCCTTTTTGAGACGTTTTATGTTTTTGACTCTAAGGAGTCTCTATTGTACTTTTAGCTTTACCCTCACATCTTTTTATCCGCCCTCTCAGGGGCATACTCTCTGGTCTCCCAGGCCTTCTTTTGAAATCTAAGTGGAAGCTTCTCTGATCCTACAACTCCTGCAGTTGGCATGCATGTAAAACCAGCACCATGTGCATGGCACCATGGTTTCCCACCAGGTGCAGCAGGAGCCAGGCTTTCTTCTACCTTGGCTGTAGGTGTCTCTGAGTGCCCAGATACCTAAGCACCATGAGCCAGATTCAGAGGAACAAATTTTCTAGATGGCTGCCATTTTGAGACATGGTTCCCTGGGGCTCTATTTTTCAAGCAAAGTCTTTGCAATTTTGAGCCTTGCTGGTTTTTTACGTTTCCTCAAGGCATTTTTTTTCATTATTCTGTTTAAAAGCATTTGGCTTTTTTTTAATGTTAATTTTTTGGAGGGTAGTGCTCAGGATCAAATTCAGGGGCTTGCACTTGCTAGGCAAGTGCTCTACCACTAAGCTAAATTCCCAACCCTTAATGTTAATTTTTTAAACAACAAAGATCTCCTCTGCTGCATCTTTTCAGGTCTCAACTTTACAGGAGCTTTCTTTTTGGTAAAATGCAAAATTTTTAAGATCATTTGGGTATACCTTTTGCTCTTGACTTTCAAGGTAGTGCTGGCTAAAAGTCACCAACAGTAGCCATGCCACTGCCTCAACATTAAACATTAATCTCAGTTTCCCACAATGTCTCAGGACAGGAGCAAAATCTAGACAAATAGTTTTGCCAGAGCATAACACACGTAGTCTGGAGTCCAACTGCTAATGTAGTCCTTGTTTCCAGCTAAAACCTCTTGAGCCTGGTCTTTATTGGCTACATTTTTATCAGCATTTTGGTCTTCTGAGCTCTCATCACCATTTTTCATCAAGATCAGCTTATAGCATTTTAGGACTGTTTTTCCATCCCATATCTACTAACCATTTTAAATTCCTCTTGCAAGCCAATTTAAAAAGTTTTTGAACCAGATGAGCAGGTCCTATTATAGCAATGACCCCACTCTCAGTATCAAAATCTGTTTTAGTTACTTTCCCATTGCAGAGACATAATACCTGATACCCTCAAACTTAACACATTCATGACAGGGCAGTAATTTGTATGTCTCACTGCTGGGTGGCTCTGATTTGAACTCAATCATCTGATGTTAAATAAGTAAGCACTGGTGGTTCAAGCCGCCTGATAAGACAGTCATGCATGTACCACCAGTGGTTCAAGCTGGCAGGCATGTGTTAAAGGAGGAAAGGTTTATTTTGGCTCACAATCTATAGCGGTTTTAGTCTATAGTCAGCTGGCTCTAAGGCAGGGCAGCATGGCAGAGGGGGCCTCCTTATAGCATGGCAGTCAGAAGCAAAGAGAAGGATTAAGGGAGGAAAGGAGGAAGTAGACCCTTTTAGGCCACGCTGTCAGTGACCTACCTCTCTGACCAGGCTTCACATCCCAAATCACAGTTAGCTGTAGACTTATCAGTGGACTAATCCACTGATGAATATCACACACTCATGATCCAGTCATCTCTCAAAAGCCCCTTCTGTCTATAAGCACATACAGTTTTGGGGGGACATCCAGATAGAAACCATAGCAAAACCTGAGTCTGATCATGCCTGGAGAGCTCACTACTATTTTTAGAAAATAGTAGAAAGGAGCCAGGCATTATAGTGTACATTTGTAATCCCAGCACGCTGGAAGGTGGAGACAGGAAAATCAAGGAAAGTTCAAACCCAGCTAGGGAAGATCAGACATTTAGAAAGATCCTATCTCAAAAAAAGCGGGGTAAAAAAAAAAAAAGCGGGGTATGAAGGTGGGGATGTAGTTCACTGAAAAGGCCCTGGGTTTGATTCCCCGTACCACAAAAAGTGGAAAAACATTATACAATGGGGATACAGTCACAAATATCCAGAATATAGAAAATGGTACATAACAAGTAATTTAGTTTCTTCAACAACAGTGGTGGGTGGGGAAGGGGAGAAATGAGTGGAGAGGGGAAGAGAAGGAAGGAAAAGGGAGGATGGTAAGGGAGAGGGGAAGGGAACAGAACTAAGAAATATAAAAACCAATCACAATATATGGACCTTGTTTGGATCCCAGTCTAAAAAGATTGTAAACACACACACACATGTGCATATATGCACACATGAATTAACTTTTCTCAAAATATGTATATGCACATATATATGTATGTATATGTATACTGATGGGTGGAAAATGCAGACATTATGGTCCATCGTGCAGGCAGGAAAACACACTGGGATGGAGAAGTAAGATGGAAGGTCCCAGACCCTCAACAACTTCATACAGCACAGCTACCATCAGTAAGTTATTTACAAGAAAAAAATGGAAATTATGCAATATAGTGAGAGTAAAAACTCTACTTAGAGAAAGGGCCTTGAAATGCTTTTCTTGACATCACCCATTAAAATTTATCTACTATTCTCGCCTAACCCTGAATATGGAAATGATCCTGCCCCTGGTGTTTTTGTTATTGGGTAGAAATTCTGGTCCATCGAAATGGAACCCTTCACTTTTGCTCTTTGAGGAAGGTGGTCATAATTCTTCACTGATATTCAGAACACATGGCTTCTCTGGCTTTGAAATCTGAACCCTAGTGAAGATCCATCTGTTTATTGTTGTTTTTTAGGATTTACTGTTATTTGTGATTTTTTATATGGGTACGTTGATCAAATATTTCAGTGCTATTTCCTAACCATACTTTTAAAATTTCATTTATAAAGTATAAATGTTTTGATAAGTTGTATATAAAATAAATTGGATTTTATTACAGCATTGACAAATTACATTTTCTCATGCTTTATTTAACACTTTTTCCCACAGTAATCCCTAATGGGCAATTAAACTGACTTGCTGAGTGTGAAGGCTTCTTGCAGGCCATAGTAGCCATATATTTCATCTGACATTAGACACTTAACAAAAGGAATTCAAATGAATCATGTTGTCATGGGGAAAATTCATGAAGAGTCTCGTCTGATCTTCCAGAGGGAGCAACATTGCATCTGTGTATTTTGCTTTGTTTTCTGGTGCTGAGTCATCACTGGGTAGATGGTCATATTTTGCACAAAACTAAAGAACTAGAAGCTTTATCAAGTCTTTCTCCTAAGTCCATCTCTATGTTTTGGACTCCTCCACTTTTCTCCATTTTCACTCCCACTCCAGTCCCCTCCAGGCCATTGTTTTCCCCCATAGCAACTAGTAGGAGCTTTAAAAAATGTTAATCTGATTATGTTGTGCTCAAGTTTAAAATTTTCCTTTGAGTTTACATGTGCTTTGCACAAGATCTCCAAAGTCACGCCCGGTCTGGCTTCTTCCTCCCACTCCAGCCAGTAGTACTGTCCCAGTTGCACCCCTGTTTGCTGTGTCCTGCTCCCTGGTATTCTCTGTGTTCCACGAACACCAGCACACGATGGCCTTCCCACTTTGGAGTTTGCAGGTGTTATTATCTTTTCCCAGGACACTCACAATTAAATAAATTATAGTAAGCACAAAGATAATAAAAATTCCTATCTCCTTAATTATTTTTCTATATTTATCATTACCTGTGTTCTTGAAGTTATGGTTAACATGTATATGGTGAAAACTCTGTATAATATATTATACTATACAATACTACACAATGTATATATTATACTGTGATGGTTGATTGTGTCGATTTGTAAGAGAAGTTTAACTAAATTGGTTTAGCAATTCTACACCCTAGGGTGTGGAAGATCCACCCTAGGGCGGCCCATTCTCTAGGTGGTATAAAGGGGAAATGAAGAGGGATATAGCCCAGCCGGTTTCTTTGGATCGGTTCCACTTCCTTTGGAAGAGCTCCAGACTTTCACTTGGATCCTTGGAACTCCAGACCTTCACCTGGATACTTCGGATCTCTTGACCTTCGCCTGGACCCTTCAGACCTCCAGACCTTCGCCTGGGTCCTTTGGACCTCCAGACCTTCGGCTGAGCCCTCCGGATCTCCAGTGTGCAGACGGACCCCGACTGTAAGAAGCCCGGGGAAGCCAATTTGTAAGCTCTCAAATATTCATATATCTACCATTGTATCTGTTTCTCTGGAGAATACTGACCAATACATATACTAAGTATAATGCATCTCCTGTAACCCTACTTTTCATGATGTCTGCTTGGTATCTTGAAATCAGATGTAGTAGAAATATTTACACCACAGAAATTGGCGAACATTACAAACTGGGGTTTGTTGTGTGTGTGTGTGTATGTGTGTGCATGTGTGTGTGTGGAGGGGTTTAAGAAAGGCACCACCATCAAAAAGTTGTTAAACATTTACCAGAAAACTATGGCCTATAATAATATTTGGTGCTTTCTTTAAAGTATTTGACCCAACATAATTAATGCAGTTACCAAATGATTTTCATCCATAGTGCTAAATTTTTTGATGTCCTTTCTCATTTAATTATGTAATAACTCTATGGAGAGGGTACAATGATCCCGTTTTATAAGCAAGGAAACAAGTACAGAGAGGTTAACACACTTAGGCTCATATGCAACAGAACTTTAACTTGAAAATATGACTCCAAAGCTCATGCTCTCCACACTAAACAATATGGAAACTATTTTAGGGAGTTATTTTTTGGTTTTTTGTGTATAATTGGAGAAACAGGAATATTCCAAGGAATGTGGGCATTCTGTGAAAGAGAATTATTAGGGCTGAAGAGAAAGATGGGGAGAATTCAAAGAAGGAGGTTTATACTCTTGGCGTGATATGGAAGCAAAATTAGCTAACTATGATATCATTAATGTTGGGGAAATAGAATTTACTACCACAATGCCATATTCATTTGTAATTTTTGAATGACAGTATTTATATTAGTAACCAATAAATAAGGTGTCTGGCTTTTGAAGGATTTTTTAAAAACATGGACTTTGTAGTAGGGATGATGATGATGATGATGATGATGATGATGATGATGATGATGATGATGATTTCATCCTATGTGGACTTTTCTGAAGGCATTTGTTTCGCTTGCTAGAATGTTTCTGAATGGGTGTCAGTAAAGAAAGTTTTAGCCTAGAGAGAAACGAGAAGTGTGACAGTCAAGTACAAAATCTGAAAATGGATTCTTAATGCCATCCTCTCTTAATCCCATCCTAATTCCCTCAAGTCACGTATAACATCTCCCCTGATGACTTTGCTGCTTATATTCTAATGGCTACCAATAGAATTGTTGTATTCTGAATTTACAAGGCATGGGAAAATTCTAGCTGTAAGTCAAATGGTGAAAAGGAAAAATTTTGGGTACACTTTTTCCAGACTTTGGACCTTGGACACTGGTCCAGTTCTAATGAACTGTATTGATGCAGGTTTATTAGAATGATTCTCAGATTTTGGTGTGCCTAAGAAATACTGGGAGGAGATTGCTAAGGTGCCAATTGCTATACTGACCTCTGGAAATTCTGATTTGGTTCATTTGAATTGTGGCTCAAGTGTCTGCATATTTGGCACATCCTCCCAGGAAAGCTAATACAGCTTGTCCAGGCACAAGATGTTGAGAGCATTGTCTAGAATGAAGCACGTTTCCTAGTGGTTGTGGTGGTTGGAGTTTGTTCCTGCTACAGCTAG
>PVJO010032068.1:0-13621 GCA_004026905.1 Hystrix cristata
CTTCATGCAAATGTTTTATAGGTTTAAAAATATACATATTTCTTATATCAATGGATAACATACAAAAATATATGTCTTGTGCTGATAGGAATGCCAGTTACTCTAATGTGATCACTACATGTTGTACACATGTATTGAAATGTTGCATTGTACCCATAAATATGTGTAATACTACATAATGATTAAAAGTAAAAATATTTAAAAATCAGTTTTCTTCTCCTCTTACTTCTAGTATGCCTTTAGCCTGTACTAAGATTATTGTACTTGTATTTTTATTGTAAGCCAATTGAAGATGTTTTGGGAATTAGCTACAAATTTTGTAAAAATTAACAAAGGAATAAACAAGTGCCTCCCATCACTCCATGTGGAATTTTCACTTTGGCTCCAATAGCAGCCTCAGCGTGAAAGCTCCAGGAACATGAAGCTAAGAGAGTTCTGGCTTTCTCCACAGCTCTAATGACTGCAAAATTCTAAAATGCTTGTTGATTGTTGGACCAGAGGCATAAGCAATTGTCTGTAGTTCTTGTTAAATAATGAGGCAGTGGTTATTTTAAAATGTTTGTAGTGTCTTCCACAATGATCTAAAAATTTACTAAATGCAAAGCACATTAAGAGAATAATGTGGTTATTAAAAGCATAGATTTTTCTCTTTCAAAAAGCATGGATCAACTATAAGTATAAAAATGAAAATAGAAGGCTTATATCATCTGTAGTGTAGTACTATAAGAATGCAATAAAGACAAATAATTACTCTCCGAGGAGCATCGTTACAGCCGTCACTTAATTATGGCGTAGTTTTCCTTTCCTCTATGATAATTACTCACTCATCCACACTAAGATGATGACAGCTCACTAACAGTGTGGTTATTTTATTTTTTCTCACACACCCTGTGCTTTCTTCTCATTTTAGTCCTAAGACAAATTTAATTATTTTCAGGTTCTAAATTTATTTTAATGGTGTCTGCATCTATTCAGATTTATGATTCTATGACATCGAAAAATTAGGCCACTTTCATTTTTGATATCTTAGAAATATAATGAATGCCATTTAAGATATTAAAGACTCCTCTGTCCTTCTACTACATAAAAATGTAAGTTTACAAGTAAATCCAGAATAGCTTCAGGACTTGGGGTCATAAGACTTAGATTTGAAAAGCAGTCCTACCACATAGTAGCTGTGCGTGAACTTGGATAAATTGATCCCTCTGGGCTACTCTCTTTATTTTTAAGGTGGAGTTGGTGGTAATCAGTAGTCTGCACAACTCATTGTATTGTTATGAGGCTCAAATGAGATCATGGCTTTGCATACCATGAAATTCTTGTGAAGTAACATTCATAGTCTATGTATACATTCATTTCTTTCTTTTTAAATTTTTATCAGTACACATTTACAGTACATAGTGATTATTTCAAAAACATTTCCCAAACACACACTACTCTGGCAAAAATGTACAGATGTCTGATTAAAAGATTATAATGATGATAATAGCTATGTTTCATATATTTTAAATATACATAACATTAAAAAGTACATAATTTTATCATATCTATGTAACAATATCAGAGTTTTATAATAGAGTTATGACAGTTCCTCCAGTTAAACCTTTACATTTACATTTTATTCACTCTGGAAGCAATAATTTTATTCTAATTTTGTCACAGATATTATGTGTGGAATGTTAATAATTAAATAATGGAGCCAAAACTCTGGAATTGCAAACAGGATATAACTTTTATAAATTATTATCCTACTATTTCTAGTTGGAAAAGTACAAAACTGGTTAGTTTTGTTTTTAAATTGGTAGGTTTTAGGAGGTTTATTTTTAGCTCCCAATGTTGTCTCTGATCTATTTTTCCTATTTGGATGGACAGTGGACATAGATGCAGTTTCAAAACAACTTGTCATGGAGAAAGACTCCAGTGTCCTTATTTTTCAAGATTTTATTTCAGAATAAGAAGCTGAAATGGTAGTAAGGGTTTCAAGAGTATGAGAAATATGATCTGTGACTACAACAGAGGCAGGAAGGAATTGTACTTAATCATAAGTGTTGTCCCTTCAGCAAGAGAGGACGAGACCACAGGCTGAGCTGAGTGACGCAATGAACACTTTCTGAGCACTGGTCACAGCCAACACACTGCGCGGTGACCTAGAGCACAGCACTGGAGCGCAAGCGACAGCTCAGGAGTGCTGGGAGAGTCCTCTGAGGGCAGAGACTGGCGCTGTGGGTGCTCTGCATCCTGCTTCAAACTACTTCTGGAGCAAAGAGGACATGAATGTGTATCTTTTTCTCTCTCACAGTTTCTGGCACTGGGTGGTCCACACAAAGATAAACACCAGGTACTTTTGAATCCATAATATGACAGTGAAAACGAAAGGTCCTGGCATCTAGAACATCGATATCTTCATTGGGAAATTTGGAATCATAATACTTGCTACACAGAATAAAGTGGAAATATAATGAAATGATATAAGGAAAGCAATTTTTAAATGTAAAAACATCTTTGAACGTCCACTGTTCCTCTTTTAAATGGTCCTACGAGTAGAAAGAACATAGAAAAGAGCAACATCAAGGAAGAGTCTAGATTGCAAGGGATCAGAATCCTGAGCATTTGCTTAATTTTAATTCTCATCATGTGGTAGAACAGAAAGTTTTTGAAGGAAGTATAGTCAACTCTGCGTCAATGTCCAGGTCATATGAACTCAACTTGGGAGAGGAAGAGAAAGTGCCAGGCTGTTATCCCAAGCAGGCAAACAGTCAGCCCTTGTGATCAAAGCAGACAGTGGGCCTGTCCATGCACACATCACACAGAAGGTGGGCAGTAATGGGGCCAACCACTCAGTTTGGACGTTACTACCACAGAGTCCCACATATATCTATGTTCACAGTACATACTGATTACATTCCTCCTGGGGCGTTGGCACATGTGCATAAACATCTCAATTCCCCTTTTCATCCCCTTCCCCTCCCCTCACTATGACCTTCTCTCCATCTACTGTCCACTTTCCTTTCGCAAAAGATCTATCTCTCTGTTTCGTATTATCTATGTTTTATTTTGCTCTTTATTTATATTTGGGTTTCTCATACAAGAGAAAGCATGTGCGACTGAAGCTTGCGTGTCTGATTTATTTCACTTAACTGCATGGTGTCAAGGTGCATCCATTTGCCTACAAATGACTCAAGTTGTCCTTCTTTATAGCAGAGTAGTATCTATTATGTATAAATACCTCAGTTACACTCTCCATTCATCAGCTGATGGACATGTAGGCCACTTTCAAGATCTAGTTATTATGAATTGTGCTGCTATAAGCATGCGGGTACATATATCACTGTAACATTATGTCATTGTTATGGTTTGTGTCTAGATGTCCCCCCAAAGCCTCATGTGGTAAGAGATAGCTGGATCTAGAGTGTGTGATTACTAAATTGATCCATTGATCGGTTTGGCATCGTTCTGCTGGGATCAAGGATGTGAGACTGAGATTGGGGGTGGGAGTGCGGGCCGCCCTGGGGGCAGGTAGCCTAGATAAAAGATACAGGAAAAAGCTAACTAGCTGCTTGTTTGCATTGCTTATTTGCATACATTCCTTGCATTTCCTGACTTTACTTTGCTGCCGGTGGGCTGCCAGTCTGCCCTGCCGGTCCCGCCCTGTCTCTGCCATGCCACCCTGCCTCAGACCCAGCAGACTATAGACTGAAACCTCTGCAGACTGTGAGCTAATAAACCTTTCTTCCCCTAACTTTGGGTGTCGAGTATTCTGTCCCAACAACGAGAGAAAAGTAACTAAAACAGTCATTAATGCGTTTGGGGAGATACGGAGAAGGGGAATAGCTGGGTCAAATAGAATTTCTAGTTTTAGTTTTTTGAAGAATCTTCATACTGACTTCCATAGTGGTTGTACTAGTTTACATTCCCACCAACAATGTAGAAAGATTCCTCTTTCTTGCATCCTCTCCTGAATTTGTTATTATTTGATTTCTGGATGATAGTCATTCTTCCTGGAATAAGGTAGAATCTTAGTGTTGTTTTAATTTGCATTTCTCCAAAGGTCAGAGGTGTTGCACACTTTTTAATGTATTTATTAGCCAGTTGTACCTCTTCTGTGAAGTGTCTAGCTTTGCATTTCAGTTGCTCCCCTTTTTTTTTGATGGAGGAGTCTACTTTTTTTTTTTTTTAGTTCCCTATATAGTCTAGATATTAGTCCTCTATCCAAGGAATTGCTGGCAAACACTCCCCTCATTCTGTAGATAGTCTTTACACTATGTTGGGTTTTTCTTTTCCTTTCTGTGCAGAAGCTTTCTCATATAATCCACTTTGTTGATTCTTGATGTTATTTCTCATGCATTTGGGAGTCTGTTCCAAAACTCCTTTCCTATACGTATGTCTTCTAGTTTTACCTATTTTATTTTTTAGAAGATTAAGTATTTCTGTTTCAATATTTAGATATATGATCCATTTTGATTTTAGTTTAGCACATGGTGAGAAATACGGGTCTAGATTCAATCTTCTGCATGTGAATGGCCAGTTTTCCCAGCACCATTTTAAAAAGAGGCCACCTTTTCTCCAGTGTGTGTTTTTGATCCCTTTGTCGAAGATCAAATAGCCAAAATGTGCGTGAGATTGTTTCTGCTTTCTCTGTTCTATTCCCTGGATCCTCATGTCTGGTTTGGTGCCAGCGCCATGCTGTTTCTGCTACTGTAACTTTGCAATATATCTTGAAGTCTGGGATTGTGATGCTTCCTGCCTTACTCTTATTGTTCAGGATCGCTTTTGCTATTCTGGGTTTCTTCTGGTTCCATATGAATTTTAAAATGGTTTTCATTTGTTCTGTGAGAAATGCTGTTGGTATTTGGTTTGGGATTGCATTAAATCTGTAGTTTGGGGAGTATGGCCATTTTGACAATACAGGTTCTGACTACCCAAGAACAGGTAATATCTTCCTTTCCATTTTCTGATGTCCTCTTCAATAATCTCTTACAGAATACTGCAGTTTTCATTATAGAGGTCTTTCACTTCTTTGGTTAGGTTAATTCTCAGGTATTTAAGTTTTTTGATGCTAATGTGAATGGTATTGTTTTTCTAATTTCTTTCTCAGTGAGTTCACTATTCATGTACAGAAATGCTATTGATTTTTGTGTGTTGATTTTGTATCCTGTTATACTACTGAATTTGCTTATTAATTCTAGAAGCCTTTTGGTAGAATGTTTTGGGCTTCTATGTAGAGGATCTTGTCATCTACAAGTAAAGATAATTTTGTTTCTCCCTTTCCTATACATATCCCCTTTATTTCTTTCTGTTGTCTGATTGCTCTGCTAATGTTTTGAGTGCTATATTTAACAGGAGTGGTGATAGTGGACATCCTCGTTTTGTTCCGGACTTGGGAAGGTAAGTTTCAGTTTTTACCCATTTAATATGATGTCACCCATTGATTTGTCATAGTGACTTTTCTCAGGTTGAGATAAAGTCCTCCTCTATTTTCTTCAGTTTTTTTTTTTTTAAATCATGAATGGGTGTTGGATTTGTCTGTGTCTATTAACATGATCATGTGATTTCTCTTCTTGCTTCTGTTTATGTGATATATTACTTTTTTAAAATTTATTTTAATGGTACATTTTAGATGTACATTCATCATAGGGGATTTGTACCTGTACAAGATATACCTTGTTGCTTCTTTTTTTCCCATTCCCCTCCCCACCCTTCACTCCCTCCTCCCTCCTTACTTACACAAGGATATATTACTTTTATTGATTTATGTATGTTTAACCATGTTGCATTTCTGGGATAAGCCTCTTTTCCCAGCGTATTAATTTTTGATGAGTTGTTGCTTTCTTTTTGCCAATATCTCATTGAATATTTTTGCATCTACGTTCATTGAAGAGATTGTCCTGTAGTTCTCTTTTTGATTGGTTCTTTGTCTGGTTTGAAATCAGAGTAATATAAGCTTCTAGGAATCACTTTGGGAGTACACCTTCACTTTCAATTTCATTAAAGGATTTGAGGAATATTGGCATTTGATCTACCCTGAAGTTCTTGTAGAATTCAGTGGTGAATTCTTCAGGTCCTGGACTTTTCGTAATTGACAGGTTTGTTATTACTCCTTCGATTTCATTGCCTGCTATTGGATTATCAGGGTTATATGTCTTCTTGGTTCAGTTTTGGTAATTCATTTGATCTAGAAGTCTATGTATTTCTTTTGAATTCTCCAATTTATTGGAGAATAGGTTTTTAAAGTAGTTAATCTTCTGGATTTTGACAATGCCTGTTGTGATTTCACCTTTTTCATTTCTGATTACCTTGATTTGGGGTTCTTTCCTTTTTTTTGGATAAGATTGGCTATGAGTTTGTCTATTTTATTTATTCTTTCAAAGAGCCAGCTCTTCAATTCATTGATTCTTTGTATTATTTTTGTTTGTGTATCTATTTCATTGATTTCTGGTCTAATTTTATAATTTCTTTTCTTGTACTAGCTTTGGATTTGGATTGTTCTTGTTTTTCTCAGAACTTGAAGGGCATTATTAGGTTATTTACTTGAACTCATTCTATTTTTTGTGATGTGAGTATTCACAGCTGTAAACATCCCTCTTAGGAATGCTTTCATCGTGTCACAGAGGCTTGGGTATGTTTTAGTGGCATTATTAAATGATTTGAGGAACTAATTTCTTTCTTGATTTCTTCTGTGAACCATTGGTTATTCAAGAGTGCAGTGATTAATTTCCATGCATTTGCATAATTTCTGAGGGTTCTTTTGCCATTGATTTCCAACTTCGTTATGCTATGATCTCATTATATGCTTGGGACTTAAACATGCTTTATTGGCTAGCAAGTGGTCTATTTTGGAGAAAGTTTCATGTGCTTTGGAGCAAAGAATATGTATTCTGCCGTTGCTGTGCTGTTGGGCAGAACATTGTAGATACCTGTTAAGCCCATTTATTCAGAGGTTTGGCTTATCTCTGATACTTGCTGATTTTTTTATGTAATTGATCTGTCTATTCATGACAGTGTGGTATTGAGTTCCTCCATAATTGTGTTGCTGTTTATCTGATCTTTTATGCCCAGTAGTGTTTGTTTCATGAAGTTTGGTGTACTAGTGCTCAGTGCATATATATTTATAATTATTATCTCTACCTGGTGAATTGTTCCCTTAACCAATATGTAGTGTCCTTTCTTGTCTCTTCTGATCAGTTTTTGGTTGAAGTCCATTTTGTCTAAAATGGGAGAAAAGAAAGTAAGATAAACTTCTTTTATACATCCTTGTTTTGTATCATTTTGTTTAGCTCAGATAGGTTTTTATTAGTGTCTTTTGTGAACTCGGTGATGGTTTTGTTAAGTCCATTACCTATTTAGTTATATTTTCTTTGAGTTTGCTGAGCATTTTATTGATTTTTTTTCTTCTCTTTAATCATTCTGAATAATTCAGCTGTGTCACTTTTGATTTCCTTGCCCATGAATCGACTTTGAGTGTATTGAGAAATGCTCTATGGATCAACTTTGGGTGTATTGGGAGTTTTTGGAAGCATTTTTGTAGCCTTGTCTTCTCATGTTTCCATTTTTTTTGTGTGTTGAGGTTTTATGGGTTGATTATGGTGGAAAGACTTTGTTGCTAGAATGGAGACCTCTTTGCCTATTATTTGCTTTATCATGAGGCACTCTGGAGCTGACTAATTATAGCCTTTTGCCTCTGTCCCAAGACCAAACCACCTCCATTAATTTTGGAGAAGAGGATGCAAGGTATTTGACCTGGCACCCATTTCTCTGGGAGTGGACTGCAGTGTTGGGAATGACACAGAGGCAATCCAGACATTGGCATACAGAAAAAAACCAATTAACTGTAACAACTATACTACTCTGGGAACAGCAACAAAATCAGGAAATACAAACTGCGTATTGGCATACTACAAGAGCCAATAATATATCACTCTTAGCCATAGAAAATAGGCTTATAATTATGATATATACACTAAGACAAACCAAAAACTGATTGATACACAGTAAATGTCTACTAAGTGCAACAACTATAGAGTTAACTGTGAAGAGTAATAAAACTTAATGGCTTTTCTAGTAATGACAAATGTAGTCAGAATGGGAGAATGAGAAAGTAAATTCTAAAGCCTAAAGCAATGGAAAATAAGGAAAGAAAATGAATTAAAGGATCATACTAAGGAGTAAAAGGAAATTAATAAAATTATGTAAAAGGAACAGAAAAGAACAAAAAGAAAAAGAAAACAGAAAAATGAAGAAAGAGAAAAAAATTAAAAGAAAAATGTAAAAAAGGTACCCCTCCAAAGAAACCAATGAAGAAAAAAACTTAGTCCAAAAAATTCTTCTATATTTTTGGATGAGTAGTTTCTTTCCATTATCTGCAGTCCTGGAATACAGCAAGTCATGGTTTCGTCTGCCCTAGCCTTGTGGCCTGTGGGTTTGTAACTCCCCCACTCCCCAACCTCTCTGATCATACACCTTGGGCTGTGGCAATAGTCCAACCCAAGGTATGACTTTGCTCGTGTTGGTAGATGGAAAGAGAATCAGACCATTTGTCTCTGTGTTGGATGTCAGCAGTGGGGCGTGGGTTCCAGCAGGTCCCTGGACTTAATGTCAACACTATCTGATCATTTCTTTCCCTGAGTGTTTAGTCTTGTCCACAGCCAGGTCATTCAGTTGGTCAGCACCTCTCATGACTGAAAATAAGGTCCATTGTGGGCTGAATTATGGGTGCGCTGGATTCACCCTCGGAGCCACAACTCTCCCAGGAGGGGACCATGTGCCTAGTCAAGGTGGAGAGGCAGCCGTGGTGATGACCCCTACAAGGACCACACCCTCCTGATCCTTGACCAGCCACAGAGCCAGCTTCTGTGCCTAGCTGGAAAGGAGGGCTCTCGAGGGAGAGCACTATGCCCACCTTGTGTCCTGGCAAGACCACCACATTCGCTGCTGCCTGTGAAGACTGGAGCTGTCTGCCTGCTTGCAACACTATATATGCATTTTATAAGGAAACTTGTTAAAGCTTTTATTTTAGGCTATGAGATGATGTATGTAAAAATACATTGTAATCTCCAAATACTTAAGACCCAATAAGGAACTACTATCATTAATATTTTGATTATTACAGTGATCTATGCCACTATAATCTTGTAGGTAAAGTTTCTTTTAAAAGATCCCTTGAGCACATCACTAAATGGTCTTTAATAGAATTCAAGTCTTGAATTGCTTAAATGAAGTCTACCCTCACTGAATGGTATTGTAGTGCTGCTTACAGATATTAGATAATGGAATTGTGCCCCTGTGGCTTTAGTGGAATTAACAGTATTAATAAGGCCGAATAGGTCATTGTAAAGAATGATTAAACCAGATAGCAAGGCATTGCTTTTTCTTAACAACCATTGATGTATTCTTGGAATAATGCCACAGTTTTAAGACTGGAAATAAAGTGTTAATTTTTTGAATTAAGAGTGCATTTCTATATAGCTATTTGCCTTTTGCTAATGTACTTGAAGTATAAGAAGCAGTCAGATAATAATAATACTTGTCATATACAGGGAATTTGAGTAAAAGGCTTCCAGGGTATCCTCTATTAAACGTGGAAGTCACTCTCCTTAAAGCAGTCCCATATTAAAACTCCTCTAATAGCATCAATTAATTCACTGGTCCTGTGAAACTAAGCACAACAAATGGATTTCAACTCTCCTGCCAATACTAATTGATTGGTAGTGGTTGCTGGGGGCACTTTGCTGAAAAAGACTGTGATGGTAAAACCAAAGGGGTAAAGCAAAGATCATGGATACGTGCATATGAGTATGGAGGTGAGGGGTTGGCAGCTTCTGTAAAGTGACAGTAATGGCTCTGTATTAGGGAAAAGACCCATTAAGCACAGGCCCAAATTACATGGCTATTTATTTATTCATTTGTCTATCACTCATTTTTTCAAAAAAGACATGGTACAAAGAATACATAACATTAGAAAATAAGGAAATCCAGGCAATGAGCTGGGTATGGTGGTCCAGGCCTGTAATTCCAGCTTCTCAGGAATCTATGGCAGTGAAGTCACAAGTTTCAGTCTAACTTGGGTAACTTAGCAAGACTCTATCTCAAAATATAATTTTTTTTTTTTTTTTTTTGGTGCTGGGGATCAAACTCGGGTCCTTGTGCTTGCAAGGCAAGCACTTTAACCACTGAGCTAAATCCCCAGACCCAAAATATAAAATTTTAAAGGCCTGGAATGTAGCTCAGTGGTAGTGGTGCAGCATGTACAACTCCCTGGGTTCAATCACCAGTCCTCCCTCTCAAAAAAGGAAATTAAGGCAAAAGGAAAGTAAGATGTAATAATAAAATAGGATCGCTAACAAATGCAAGCTATGTATCCTACAAACCTAGCAAAGGTAGCTTAAAATCTGACTCTGAGTTTCCTACCAGCTACATTAAAAATGGAAGACATAATGATTTTGCAAGACGCAGACTGTGTGAAATATAAGGCAGGTCATAAAAGTGAGATGGAGAATAGACATTTTGGTATAAAAGAGGTGGAATGAGAAGACATGAACTTTAATTTTAAATCTTCCACTTATTTTCTGTAAGTTATTTAAACTCAACTATCTCAATGTTTTCACCTGCCAGGTTTGGATAATGATGCTGTGTTATGATTTGGGTCTTAAGTGTCCCCCAAGGGCGATGTGGTAAAGGCTTAATCCTCAGAATGGTACTGTTGGGAAGCGGTGGCGACTTTATGGTGTGGGACTGGGTGGGAAGTCTTTGGGTCACTGTGGGCAGCACTCCGGGGGAACTGTGTCTCCCTGGTCTTTTTTGTCTCTTTCACTTCCCAGATATAGGTGAGCAGTCTTGCTTCACACGCCCGCCCACCATGATGTGCTTCCTCATCGAAGCAACAGGAACAAGTCAGGAGCCGAAAACCCTAAAACTGTGAACCAAAAATAAACCTTTTCTTTGTACAAGTTGATTATCTCAGATATTTGTTGTAGTGATGGAAGGATAACTAACACTGCTACTTCACAAATAGCTCTAACATTAGATGATTATTCTCTTCATTTTCCCATCAAGCACCTATCGTCCCCACTTCTCTGCCAGGCTCCGTTCTGACGGCTGACCTTGCAGAGTGCTCCACCCGCGCTCCCTGTGCCCTCTGACTACCTGTTCAGTTCAGCCAACAAGAAGTACCCTCTCTCTGCCTCAATACCAAGGATCTGACTGTGGTTTCTCCTCCATGACAACTACTCCTGACCGACTGCCTTTCACAACATCAGCTCTCCCCGAAATCCAAAAGCATGACTGCCTCTCCTTGTTCCTTTACACCTAATATTAATAACAGCTTCTCGTTGTAGCCATACCCGGTTGCCCTAGGATCCTTTGCTGGTGAGATCCACTCATAGTTCTGTATAAGGTGCTTTCATTCAGTTTTCATCAGATCCTAATGTGACTGTGCAGTTTCATCTTTCCAGAGCCCTGAATGATATAACAAAAACTTGTAACAGAGGGAAACAGGGGAGGATATAGAACCCAACTGTGGAACCCTACCACAGGTCAAGCAAAGAGCCAAGAAATTTTATGGCAGATAAGAAATGTCAATAACTTTGAAGAAAGGGGTGCTCGCAGGTAAGGCAGAGTTGGTGCCACAGGAATCTGGGCTATAGGGTTCAGATCCTGTCCATCAGGCCCCCCGATTTCCCCAACTCAGAATTTAGAATAAAAAAAAGAATCAGAACCAATCCATTCAGTTAGCCCAAACAACAAAAATACTAGCATGCAAAATGTAGATGTAAAATATTGTTCTAAATCTGAATACAATTTAAATAGAAAGAGTGCAGCAAAGACCAAGTATTTGATTTTTCTTTGTGTCACTTTGTGTACCTTGGTACAGCACAGAGGCGAGTAGGCATAAACAAGATTAGTGAAGTGACTAATGTTCTCACATGCATCTCTGGGATGGTGTATAATTTTAAAAGGGTGTGCCATCAAAAGGAAGTATTTTTCTTCTCCTCTCTCTCTCTTTCTCTCTCTCTCTCTCTCTCTCTCTCTCTCACACACACACACACACACACACACACACACACACCAAATTCAGGAATGATTTAAGTAATAGAAAAGGTAGTAAGCAGTGGCCACAGTGTCCAGCAAAGGAATGATGACAGGTCCTGGTTCCGTGGTATGGATCTGGAATGTGCCCTGGAGGCCCATGTGTTACAGTCTTTGTCTGCAGTGTGGTGAGATCGAGAGGTTGTAGAAACCTAAGGGCTGGTGCCTTGTGGGAGGTTCTAGGTCACCAGAAGCTGTGCTTGATGGGGATTGTGGACCCTGAGATCTTTTCTCTTTCTCTTGCTTCCCATCCATAATCAAGTAGCTTTGCTCCTCCATGCCCTCTCACCAGGATGTGCTGCTTTGCCACAGGTTGAAAAGTAATAGGGCTAAACAACCATGGACTGAAACCTCCCAAACTGTGAGCCAAACGGAACTTTCTTTTGATAACTGATCACCTCAGGTATTTGTTTCAGAAATGGAAATCTAAGACATCAAATTCTGATTTAGGGCCTAGACACCACCACAGTTAAATAATTCAAAGTGCTAATCTTATTAAAATATTCTAGTTGTTAGTTCTGTCAGGAGAACTGAGATCCTTTTTATCAATTTTTTTTTCTCTTTTGCTGCAAGTTTTCTTTTGAAATAGGATAACAGCAGTGCTTGTGTACAACCCACAACCAAACATAAAACAACCACAATGTAGGGGAGAATTTGAAATGTAAAAGATTCATAAAGTACAATGTTTTGCATTTCTCTTTGCTGTTTCCATCACGCTTTGATTTTCAACATGTGTAAATTGTTCTGCTACCATAAACTTAATGAATGAAGTAAAAGAACAAAGAGCAGAAATGTAATAATGAAATAAAGTTTTAATCACTTACAATTTTTGGCCTGATCAGGCTGATTATATTTGATATATAGTCCGTAGGTTTGTATTTTAGATGGAATTTTTTTTTTTTTTGTGGTGCCGGGGATCGAACTCAGGCCCTTGTGCTTACAAGGCAAGCACTCTAATCACTGAGCTAAATCCCCAGCCCCTATTTTAGATGGAATTTTTTAAAAAAACTGTATAGTAATTTAGGAAGTATGGCCATTTTCACTATGTTGGTTCTTCCTACCCATGAACATGGGATGTCTTTCCATTGTGTGAGATCTCTTTCAATTTCCTTTTTTAGAGTACTGTACTTTTCAATGAAAATATCTTTTACTTGTTTTGTTAGATAGATTCCTAAGTATTTCATTTTTTTCGATGCAACTGTGAATGGGATAACTTCTGTTATTTCTTTCTCAGTGAGTTTGTTATTAGTATATAGGAATGCTATTGACTTTTGGGTGTTAACTTTGTATCCAGCTACGCAACTGAATTTAGTTATTAAATCTAGAAGTTTTTTGGTGGACTTCTTGGGGTCTTCTATGTAGAGTATCATGTCATCTGCAAATAATGATAGTTTAACTTCTTCCTTTCCTATCTTTATCCCTTTTATTTCTTTCTCTTGCCTGATTGCTCTTGCTAATGTTTCTAGAACTATATTGAATAATAGTGGTGATAGTGGACAGCCTTGTCTTGTTCCAGATTTTAGTGTGAAAGCTTCAAGTT
>PVJO010032069.1:0-13610 GCA_004026905.1 Hystrix cristata
TGTTTCTGTGGTTTCTTCTGGGTATATGTATTTCTTAGTTCTTATAACCTTTAGTCCTCCATGGTTATTTTCAAACACGAGGTCATGGTTGGCTCTACTTGGTAATGTTGACTTCAGAGAGGGAAAGGTTAAAAAGAAAAAGGCTAAAAGAGAGACAATGGGAGAAGAAAGAGGAGGAAAAAACAAACTTACAGACAGCGCCCCCCCCCCAAAAAAAGAAAAAGAATGTTGGTGGGAGAACAGCAGAAGATAGTACAGTGTCACCAGAGAGGAGGCATAGATTTTATGTATGTTAATGGGTTCAGACCTTGCCGGCACGCGGGCTCAGTTCGCAGGCTTTGTCCCGGTGCCGGGGCCTCTCTCTCACCTGGTTGAAAAGTCCCGCGGTTACCAAGCACCTCCCCTCCACTTTCGTGTGTCCAGGGCGGGAGGGGGAAATCTCTCTGTCGCCTGGCAACAGATGTCGCAGGGCGGGCTCAGTTCGCAGGCTTTGTCCCGGTGCCGGGGCCTCTCTCTCACCTGGTTGAAAAGTCCATTTCAGAAATCTTTATTGGCCTTCTATGCATTTGACAGTGGAATTATAGCAGTGAACAAAATAAAGTTCTGAAATTTCTGTTATGGTTCATATATTCTAGTAGGAGAAAACAGTAAAATATGGAACCACAAAAGCCTCTGAATAGCCAACCCAATCTCAAGCAAGAAGAATGAAGCCATAGGCATCATATTAATTAATTTCAAAGTATACCACAAAACTATAGTAACTGAAACAGTATGGTATTGACATAAAAATATGTAGAGGATGGGGGATTTAGCTCAGTGGTTGAGCACTTGTCTAGCAAACTCAAGGCCATGAGTTTGATCCCCAGCACCCTCTCAAAAATATGTAAACCAAAGGAATAGAATAAATAGGCCAGAAATAAATGTACATACAGTAAAACCTTAGTTATAATAATTTGTTCTGTGAGTGTTCTGCAAGATGAGCAAATATTTCTAATAAATTTGAACTTGATGAATGAGTGATGTTTTGCAATATGGGCAGTACATGATGCCAAATGTCACATGATCATGACTGAGCCAATGGTTCTTCTCTCTCTCTGTGTCACTGCAGGGTTGTATGTGATCATCTTCCAGCAGCAAGAGGTTATGGAGGAGATAACATCTGCAGGGAGGAGGAGAAAAAGGCAGAAGAATCCCGCAGTTTAAATGAGATTAAGGAGGCATGTATAATGTGAGAACAGTGCAAATTTTTGTAGAAAAGCACCACCCGAATAAGGCCGTAGGACTGTGAATGATGTATCTGTTTAATGACAATGTAACATTGCATTTCTGTGAAATCATTCAAAAGGAGGCAAAAGCAAATGTCATTGGATAGGCTCCTTGTTAAAGTTTCATGAATGAAAAGAAAATGATTCCATTGAGACAATAGATAACAGTGACTCCATTAGTGATAGTGAAATTTGTCCTACACAATAATTCTCCTCTCTCTTGTGTCCTTCACACCAGCTATGAAGGTTTTCAAAGGTAAGTGAAAGTTAGTTTATTTTTCTTTATATTTTGCATTTTATTTATTATTTTGTATTATATTACAGTACTGTAATCATTTTTATATGACTATTTTTGGGTTGTGGAATGAATCATCTGAGCTTCCATTATTTCTTATGGGCAATTTTGCTTTGATATAGAAGTGCTTTGGATTATAAGCATATTTCTGGAATTACTTATGCTAGCAAACCAAGGTTTTACTGTATTTATGTTTTGTATTGGTCAGCTGGGAAGCAGAATACAGGAATGGTACAATAGACAAAAGGGCCAGGAAGCAGATAGCGTCCTCAAGGTTATGCCTCCATGAACCAATGAGACAAACACGGAAGTTTGCTTTATTAATCTGCTAGGCATCTCCTAACTGAGTTAAGCTGGCAGTCATGACTAATAGTCACACATGCATTTGGTCTTTGATAAAGGTTCTGGCAAAGGAGAGGGGGAAGGGAGGGGGAAAGAAGAACAACAACAACAACAACAAGAAGATCAAGAAGAAGAAGAGGAGGAGGAGGAAGAAGAAGAGGAAGTAGAAGAAGAAGGAGAAGAAGAAGGAGGAGAAGAAGGAGAAGGAGAAGAAAGAGGAGGAGGAGGAGAAGAAAGAAGAAGAAGAAAGAAGAAGAGGAAAAGGAGGAGGAGAAGGGAGAAGAAGATGAAGAAGGAGGAGGAGAAGAAGATGGAGGAGGATAAAGAGGAAGGAAGGAGAAGCTGAGTGAACAGTGTTCTAAGTACAGTGAACATCAAATGCAGAGTCTGTAATGAATACATAAGCCTAATGATTTTTTGCAAAGGAAAGAAAAGAGGCCAATATGGTTGCAGAAATACGAGAAGAAATATGGTTGCATAAAGAGAAGTAGTATGGATAAAGAGAAGTATGCATAACGAGATGTAGTATGCATGAATGAAGTTGAAGAAGAAACCAGGATCCAGATTATGTGAGGCTTTATATTTTCTTAATATTATATGAAGTCATGATTACATAGTTTTTCATTGAGAACATAAATTGTCTGATTTACAATTTTAAGAGTTCATTCTGCTTTCTTACTGGAAAATGCATGATAGAGATACAAGGATGAAGCAGAGGTTCAGTAAGTTTTCTATTACAGTAGTCCAGATGAGAGATAGGAATGAGTTAGAACAGGGTGGTGTTTGTGGAAGAAGAGCTAGGTGAATGGATTGAGAATAAGGTTACAGAGGCAAGAAAAACAACTTACTGACGACTTAGATGTCTGGGGGTAAAGGAGAGATAACAATGAAAGGACTTTGTGCTCCAGATTTAATCTGAGCAAGGTAGAGAGGCTGGCTTGTGACTGGCTGGTATAAGTAACAGAAAACAAGGAAAACTTTGGCCATACAGCTTATGAAATCTAGAAAACAGGGTGGTGGTGGTAATGGTGAGTCACTTCTTTGCTGGACAAGCCTCAAGCTCACTTGTTAGTTTTAGGCTGCTTTGTTATGTGCCCTTTCTTCTATCCTCTCTTCCTTTCTTCCTTCCACCTTCCAGGACTAAGTCTATCTTCTCTACCCTCTGTCTGAATCTCTATCCTCACAAGATAGATTACACAACAGGAAAGAGTGTCCCGACCGCCATGCTTGCCAATTCTTTTTGTATTATATCCACACCCAGGAAATGTCAGGTCCCAGGTGCTATATTGCCAGTAGTGAGTAAAAACTCAGGCCCAAAATGATGATACCAGAACCATCTCATCTCTTCTCTACTTCTCTGCACAGGAGAGAGAAGGCTTCCTGAACGGGTACTCAGAAAATATCTGTATGCCCTTGAGGCAAATCCTAATTTTTTAAATTTAAGAACCATTAATAACAAATGTCTCTTGGTAACATATGGCATGATTTGATTTGCATCCTCGCTTTCCCCAGTCGTGTTGTGTAACGGACACAGATGGAGGCCCTCTGAGTAGGGGAAAACAAAATAATCTCCAAGGAATGCATTAATTTTGTTTCATTTAAAGGGAAATTAGCATCTCCATACTCCATTCAGCTGTTCTGAGAGCAAGCTGGGCTCTTATGGCTTCCCTTTGCCAGATGTTTTCATTGAGGAAGAGGTAGGAAGACACTGAGCAATGAATTATGCAAAAATCCATTCAACTTCAAAAGGAAAATTTGGGTTCTTACCTTTGGGACTCTCTAGGGATATTCCAACTTGGCTCTATAGCTGCACCTGCTGCTACTCTCCCCATAGAGTCTCCTCCTATGATCCATAAAACCTCTTAGTGCTCTGTGGGTGCACTATTTTAACAGACTAACATTCTGATTGCTACTGCACATTCCATACTATGGTGAGCCTTTGGTCTACATTATTTCATTTAACCCTCACAACTGTTAAAGAAGTTGCTATTTACCACCTTTATTTCACAGATAAGGCTCTAGAATGTCAGAGTAATGAAATTCACTAATTGATAAGGTCCATGACTGTGATAGAAATCCTTGGAAAGATGGAACTGAGCACAGGTGCTCAGGAAATGACTTCAGAATGAATAAACATATTGATTATTGAAGAAGCAAGTAGTAGACTGATCATCAGCCCAACATACTGCAAATCCATATAGACAAATATATAGCTGGGCCTTTTTGAGAAAGGGAAGTGCATCAAGGTAAGAGATTCACCCTTCATTAAGAACTGCTGTTTCATCAACCTCAAACCCATGTTGTTTGCCCTGTTAGCTAAGCAGCTATAAGAAATCCTGGTAGGACTGAATCAGGATGGTTCAGAGAATCTCAAATAATCTGCCTTCACAGCAGACAGATGGACAGCAAGCTGTCTGGACTGATAAAAGTTGAATTGAGATGGGACACATGAGTGATAGTGAACAAAAACAAAATCAAGGCCATCTAGTTGAGGGCATAAAAGAGAAAGTCATAGATTATTTCCAAAATCTTCTGAAAAAAAAAAAGACTCTTAGAAGACTATGAGGCATAGCTGAAGAATCAATGAAAAATCTTATCTTACTCAGCCAAGTGTACTGCCCTCAGTGGTGGAAAAGCTGAGATGAAAAACAATTCTGGCTTAGATGAACTCCTCGCTATTAGTTGTATACATCTTGTAGAGGTCCTGCATTGAACCTAGCATAAGAATTTGCCTCATTTCCTTCTGGGTGAAAGTGTCTTAGACTTTTCAGGTGATACTGTACTTCTGTTAAGATTGGGTCTTGAAAACTGGCCCTGTGCTTTTTAAAACCTTTATTACTATATATTTGTAGTACGTAACGATTACGTTTACCATGGGGAGTTGGTACACGCATATGGAAGATCTTAATTCTTTTTCATCAGCTTTCCCTTCCCTCTCTTTTTCCTCCCTTCATCTCTTGGTCCCCTTTTCATTTGCAAAATATCTATCTCCCAATTTCCTATTATATATCTTTATTTTGCTTTTTATTCATATTTTGGGTTTGTATAAAATAAATCACGTAATATTTAAGATTGTGTGTCTGATTTATTTCACTTAACATTACGGTCTCGAGGTGCATCAATTGCTCCACAATTGACTCAGGTTTATTTTTCTTTTTGGTAGAGTGATAGTCTATTTTGTAGAAATACCACACTTATCATTCTCCATTCACCCTTTGATGGGAAAACAGGCCACTTCCAATATTTAGCTATTACGAAATTTGGTTGTATTGTTGTAGAAGTTGACCATCGAGAAACAAGTGCTACTCCAAGAGCCGGAGAGCTCAGGTTTATTTATGTTGAATGGACACAGGAGAGTTCACACTCCAAGACCCTGGGCCCCAAACAAAGCGACTTCAGGGTTTTTATAGATTTTTACTTCATCCCATTTTACTAGTTCCCTCATTCCCCGTATAAGGAAAGGATTTTAAAGTTTCTATATGACCGGCTCCTAAACATACACAGGTACACTTCCTCATTATTGGTGAGGGGTGCATAGGCTGTGGGTACAGAATGTGAGGGGAGGAGGGTTGGATTACACCAGCGTGTGATTAGGGACAGGCTGGGTCAGTCATTAACCATTTCCAAAGAGCCGGGGAAAGATTTTATGACAGTTTGCCAGAACCCAGAGCCCTGGGCCTTGGGACGTTCCTGCCTCACTATAAACATGGGTATGCATGTATCGCTGTAATAGGATGTCTTTAACACTTTCAGGAAGGTACCTAGAAGGTAACTGGATAAAATAGAATCTCCATACTGATTTCTATGGTGGCTGTACTAGTTTACATTCTCTCCAACAATGTTGAAGGGTTCCTTTTTCCCCTCAGCCATGCTGGCATTAGTTATTATTTGATTTCTTGATAACAGCCATTTTTTTGGAGCTATTTATGACAAACCTACTGACAACGACATATTAAATTGGGAAAAACTGACAGCTTTCCCCGTAAAATTAAGAACGAGGCAAGGATGTCCACTATTACAATTCCTGTCCAATATAGTACTCAAAATATTAGCTAGAACAATCAGGCAAAAGAAAGAAATAAAATGGATATGTATAGGAATAGAAGAAGCCAAGTTATCATTATTTTAAATGACATGATCCTCTACATATGACTCAAAAGATTCCAACGAAGGATTCCCAGAATTAATAAACCAATTCAGTAATGTAGCATGATTCAAAATCAATGAACCAAAATCAGTAACCTTCCTGAAAATCAATAATGAAACAATGGAGAAAGAAATTAGGAAAACAATACCACTCACAATAGCACCAGGAAAAACTAAAGACTTAAGACTTAACCTAACCAAGGAAAGGAAACGCCTCTACAATGAAAGCTATACTACTATTAAAGAAAAGAAGATTGAGGAGGACATCAGAAAATAGAATATGTCTCATGTTCCTGGATAGGCAGGACTAATACTGTAAAGATGGCCATACTTCCAGAGCCAATATACAGATTTAATATAACTCCAATTAAAATATCAACAACATTCCTCACAGAACTGGCGAAAACAATCACAAAATTCATATGGAACCAAAAGAGACCCAGAGTGGCAGAAGCAATCCAGGGCAGCAAAAGTAAATAACTAACAGAGTGAAGAGACAACCTACAGATTAGGAAAAAAGATTTTGTTAGTTATTCCTGAGAAAGAGGACTAATCTCTAGACTATATAAAGAATTTGAAACAATTAGACCCTGGAAAATAAATGATTCAATAAAACTGGGCAACTGAAACGCATAGACACTTCTTAGAAGAAAATGAAGAAAATGTTCAAAATCTCTGGACATTAGAAAAATGCAAATTCAAACAGCACTAAGATTTTACCTTACTCCAGAAAGAATGGTTATCATGAAGAAATTAAATAATATATTCTGGTGAAGCTGTGGGGAAAAAGGAACCTTTCTCATTGTTGATGGAAATGTAAAGCAGTATAACCAAAAAGCAAATGAGTATGGAGATTTCTCAAAAAACTAAAACTAAAAATTCCATTCAACTCTACTACTCCTCTTCTAGGTATCTTCCCCCAAAGTGTTAGACTTCCTTTTACAGTGGTACATACATATCCACGTTTACAGCTGCACAGCTCATATAACTACATCTTGGAAGTATGCCCATCAAAATGTAGGGGCAGGGAAGCCCGGCAGGCAGGGAAAGATAATGCAAAGACCTCACTGACCTTTATTAGGATCAATAAAGAAACTTGCTAAAAGCACTTTCTACCTCTACCACTAAAAGCAGCTTCTGCCTTCACAGGTAGACTCTGCAGCAACTAGGGTAATTAGAAAGGCTGGCTAGACTCAGGGGAGGCACCATGCAACACAATTGCCTAGAAGGCCAGGTTTTCCTCACCTACCTGACAGAATACGAGAGAGAAAGAGAGAGAGAGAGAGAGAGAGAGAGAGAGAGAGAGACAGAGACAGAGACAGAGACAGAGACAGAGACAGAGAGACAGAGAGAGAGAGAGGCAGGAGTAGGGCGTGGCTTGAGCTGGCTGGGAAGATGGGTGCGACCTAAGGGAGTGGTTTAGACCTGACATCAGCCTGGGGCCCGAAATCCAAACGCCCTCTTCTCACAGGGTCGGGAAACTCTCAGGAGAATTGGAAGGAGATAAATAGAAATGAAACCATGAGGTTGTTCTCTTGCTGTCCTGCTCCCTAACCCCATGCTCCAACTCTGTCCTTAGCTCACTCCCTAGCCTTCTCTGCCTTTAGCTCCCTAACTGCCCAGTTGCTATTTCATTCATGTGGTGGAGCCAATTTCCTTTTTTCTTTTCACTATTTAAATAAATTTTCTCACCACGCTCAACTCCATCCAGTTTTTTGTTCGCGATGAAAAAGAACCTGGAACTTACAGCACAGTGACTACCTCACTGATATCAATGGGAGTCAGCCACCTAAAGACTTTTATCTAATATACAAGACACACACACACACACACACACACACACACACACACACACGTACCTATGCATATACACATATATGTATGTTCTATAATATTATACCAGATTCACACACACACACGTCCTCTTTACTTAATCATTAAGTAAGCTGCCTTCCTAGTAGGGCCTCTCCCTTCACCTATCCATTACGAAGAAACAGGAAGAAGGCAAATGGCCAGGACATCGAGGTTAAAATCAAAGACAGTCACAGGCAACAGATCGGATGTCCAACAAGCACCCACGGGGGTGGGGGTGGGGTGTGCAAAAAATACTAGTGCCCAGTAAAAGGAGCCAGGGATAAGCTTTCCTGGGCTTTCACCTCTGAAACTCGCTACTACTGAAATGGCAAAACTATCGCCGTTCGAAAATCTGACTGCATTTTGAGTCAGCCCTGAGCTTTAAAAGACCCTGGATTGTTGCTAGTCAGAAAAGAATTTTCTGCTCCTTATCTGTTTTGGAAATCCTCCTCCCTGCAGTCTGTGCTCTCTCTGACCCCCACCCTTTGTGCCTTCTGGTTTACAATAAGCCCATAAAGCTGTAAGTGGTAACTGCCAGTGTAAGAGAGACAGTCAACAGTCCAAGTCCTTGGTTTAATCTCTCTCTATGTCTTAAGTGGCTTCTCCCAGTCTTAGGGCTGATAGTCACATTAGTCATGGTATTTTACTTGCTACCTGTATGATTCTGCTTATCTGCAATGCTATAATGAAATTTAATAGATTCATTGGTGACAGAAAAGACAAACAGCTGTTACTCCGCCACTGTTATGGAGCGCTGTCTGATGAGTCCTAGTTGTGATGTTGTCAGTTAATAAAATCACACTGAGTATCAAAGAGAGAAATGTGGTAGGACCCCCACCATAAATTCAGGAAGTAACAGACAACGACAAACTGACAGGCTCTATGTTGTCATGACAACCAGTAGGGGTTATGTTAAGGAGGGCTGACCTTTGAGCCTTCACTTATAAGAAAGGTAAAAATACACAAAGGGATTAACTAAATTGACCCAGCAGACATCCCTGAAAATTGAGCTAACTACCTGGGAATGCCACTAGCCAAACACAGCAGAGATAACGTGATATATGGTTAAGAAACCTGTCTGTAACCATCCTAAATACCTGCTTAATGTAATAACTGAAAGAATTCCACTTGTGAGGTGTAACAGTGATATCTACCTATATACAAAAAACAAAACAACTCTGTTTTATCCCAGCCCAGGATAGGGAGTTCTTTATGTGTTAGCATGCTCCCGTCCGCTGGCTAATAAAAAACTCTAATTGGTTCATGTTCAATGTGTGGCTACTCTCTTTTCTTGTACCCAGATGAAGGGACCATGGCAGCCCCTCTGGGGTCCCACTCATTACCTCATGGTAGCTGTCTATCTTCTTTCTCTTCCATCTTTTTCCCCCAAATAAACTGTCTTTTGCTATACTAAGCTTTGCCTTTTTAGTTCTTTATGGGTATCGGGTTTAGGATCACTGGGAGCTGAGTTTTCAACAGAGCACTGACCTGACATGACATGGCATAGCAAGCTGTCCACCCCGGATGTAACAAAAAGATTAATGGAGAAAGATAATATGCTGTTTATACACAGTGCAGAATCTGCCATAAAGAAGAATAAACTTGAGTCATTTGTAGGAAAATAGGTGCAACTTGAGACGATAACGCTAAGTGAAATAAATCAGACACGGAAGCTAAATGTTACATGATTTCTGTTACATGAGAAACTCAAAATATAAATCAGTAAAAGAGCAAAATTAAAGATAGATATATGAAGTATGGAGATAGATCTTTTGCAAAAGCAAAGAGGACCAAGAGATGGAGTCAGGGCGGAGCAAAGAGAGGGGAAGGGGCTGAAAAAGGACAACATATCTAAAGGTATATCTTGACTTAGTACAATTGTCTTATGCGTTTTATATGTTTTTGGCCTATTATGTTGGTTTTTAATCTGTATATTTGATAATTATAAGGTTTCATAAGATAAATGAATATGATGCTGGCAAAATGAAGGGGAATGGAAAGAAGGGGAAAAAGAATTGGAAAAAAAGAATTAAGGTATATTGTGTACATGTACCAACTCCACATGGTGAATGTAATCATTAAGTACTATAAACATGTTCTTAAAAATAAAAAAGAAATATCTTGGCAGGAGGGCATGGGAGAAGAAAGCGGCACATCCCTTGGGAACAAGGAAACAGAAAGAAAGGAGGAGCCAGGGACAAGAATACATCCTTCCAGATTACACAAACAGTGACCTGTTTTCTCTGACCAAGCCCCAACTCCCCACACACAGCACATTCAGGGGGAGATTCATCAATGGATTATTCTACTGAGAAGTATAGCACCCCCATGATTCCATCACTTCCTTAAAGCCCAACTCTGAAAACATGAGACAACTCAGGGACATTTTTGATTCAGTACATAACCCTGGTTACTACAGTATACAAGTAGTTTCCAGGAACCAAGATCTCTTGTATTGCTCCCTCATTTTCTACACCATATTAGTGAGGCATCAAGTCCATTCTTGCTAAAGCTCCATTTTTTCCTAAGGGGTTTCTCACTAAATTGTCTAGGCTGGCCTTAAATTTAAGATCCCTCAGCCACAGCTTCCCAAATAGGTGAATTTATGGATGCATGCCGCTGTACCAGGATCAGTTTTGAGTCATCTAAAATGTTATGCCTATCAGTCGAAGTTCTGGTCAAAATCAGGATTCACTCCAACTCAAATGAAGACATTTTAATGAAAGCACTACTGTAGAGATAGAGACAGAAGTATGGGAAGCAAAAGCTGATGGTGTGGCATAGGAAACTAGCAGCATGAGGAAACAACACCTGTAGGGATGAAGTTTCAAGGGGACAAAGTGGGCTGGAGCTTAAGAGATAAGGCCACCTGACAGAAACTCTATTCCTGAGGAATTGGAGGAATGCAGCTGAAGTTGGAAATACTACAAATTAGTGAAGAAATGCCTTGACCTCTTCTTTTGCCTTCTTGCCTCCTCACCCTCTTTCTTATTCGCCAAACACAGTAAGAATCCAGGAACAAGAAAATTTTAGCAACAATACAGAAAGCAGCTTACCAGAACTTAGAAAATGGAAAAAAGCAGAAGGAATTGATTTGTGAGGTGGTAAGAATGCAAAATAACTATAGCACCTTGCTATTTCTAGCAAAATTAACATGGTGAATTCCTCTATTTTACAAAATGAGAGCATGTATGTTTCACGCTGAATTGTCCAATAATGAAGTAATGCAGAGATGTTCTGGGCTAGGCAGTTTTCAGGTAAGTTAATGGCACATCCCACTTGTGAGATGTACTTGTGGCCATACTACTATAAAGACAATGTTGTTGCAATAGAAGCAGCAGTGTTCACAAGACCTTAGAAGGAAAGCACAGGTACTCAGAAAGAGGGTGTGAAGAAGAATCCCACCAGATGATTTTCAGCAGCCAAAATATTTAGAAAAAGAAGCAGGGCCACCTAACAACTAACATCCCAGGTCCAGCAAACAGGCCATCTTGGGAAAAGATCCCACTCACTGAGGTAAGAAGCTGAGTATAGTAGTAGTGATGTGGCTGAACTATCATCCGTGGCCACCTGTCCTAACTCCTTTCTCACTGGGAGAGGGAGGCTGGGAAGTGAGATATTCACAGATCAGAGTACTAGAGAAGCTGAAAGTCAGAGACTAATTTGGAGGTCCTAGTCACTGACTGACTAGGACCAATGAAACCTTGGAAAGAAAGAAACAAAATCATGTTCTTCCTTAGGAATGTCAACTAAACACCATGAGAGCCACAGCTTAGTGAGCAGCATTTGTGACCAGTGTGACCTGGGGAGAGAGAAAAGACCCGGGAGCAGCGTCAAAGTTGTCACACTCTCATTGCTCCCACAAACACCAGTTCACTGTGCCCATGGATGTCCTGCCCTCCAGAGATCCCCAGCGCTCCATGCCAGCATGGGAACTTTCTCATGATCAGCCAAATGTACTGAACCCTGTAAGCATCAGGGCATGCCTTAATTTGTGGGCTGGATGGAGACTTTTTGTGAAAGGGCAGCGGAAACCCAGAAGACACCTTCGAAAACCTGTGAAAGACAGGCTGTTGAGTAGCCAAACTGCACCCTTCCTCCCCCTGACACAATTGAAGATATTCAATCACAGAATGGAAGCAAAATCATCTCAGGCAAATCACACCCACAGGGGTGCAACTAAAACCAAGCAGAACACTGCCTGCCGGGGGAACTAGGGACAAGTTCAGCAGTAAAAATAAGACTGGGAGGACCCTTTGATGTTTCTGTATGTGTGTGTTTATGCTTTTATGCTCTTCGCATTTTGTCCTTTAATCTGTTTATATATGTGAAAATAAGAATAAGAATTAATTTTGTGTGGATAGTAACTTTAATAGACACAGCAGGTTAACAGTCACCAAAAATTGTATATAAAGGATTTAAATACAAGTTTTTATGGACATATTAGTTTGTTCCGACATTGTAACTTCCCTCAGTCTCCAAATAGATTTGCCTCCCTGCTCTTCCTTCTTACACCCCAACAAATGACCTCTCAAGGAACAATTTCCACTAGGTTCCACTCCAGATATAAAAATATCAATAATTCCTATTTTTTTTTCATTTCTTTGCTGTTATCTTTCATTATTTTTTCTTTCTGAACTCTTCTGTACCTTTCCTTCTTTTTTCCTTCCCTCATTCTTGATGCCAGTACTATACCACAGACTTTGTTGGTTGCTAAAAAAGGGTGAAATTCTTAAAATAAATGTTGTTTTTTTTGTTTGTTTGTTTTTCTAAATTTTATTTTAATGGTACATTTTAGGTGTACATATTGATAACATTCATAATAGGGAATTTGTACCTGTACATGATATATCTTGTTGCTTCTTTTTTTCCCATTCCCCTCCCCTCACCCCCTCCTCCTTCCCTATATACAAAAGATTTGTTTCCATTATTTCCTTCTATTTCTTATTTCTCTTGTCCTTCTGTTCCTTTCCCCCTCCTTTGTTCCCTTTCCCATTTGGACATTTCCTTCCCTTTCCCAATATAATACATTTTAGTCTTTATTTACACTTCAGTTTCTCACACCAGAGAAACTATGAGGTATTTAAACATGTGTGTCCAATTTATTTTACTTAAGAGTATGGTCTCAAGATGCATCCATTTATCTAGGAATATCTCAAGCTTATCATTCTTTATGGCAGAGTAGTACTCTATTGTATAAAAAAACCACATTTTCTTAATCCATTCTGCTGTTGATGGGCATTTGGGCTGCTTCCAAGATTTAGCTATTACAAACTGTGCTGCTATAAACATGGGTGTGCATATGTGCCTGCAGTATAATGATTTTAATTCTTTTGGGAAGATACCAAGAAGGGGAATAGTTGGGTCAAATGGAATCTCTAGTCCTAGTTCCCTGAGGAATCTCCACACTGATTTCCACAGCGGTTGTACCAGTCTCCATTCCCACCAACAGTAGAGAAGGGTTCCTTTTTCTCCACAGCCCCTCCAGCATTTGTTATTGGCTGATTTGTTGATAATAGCCATTCTTTATGGAGTGAGGTGGAATCTCAGGGTTGTTTTAATTTGCACCTCTCGAATGACCAGTGATGTTGAACATTTTTTCATATGTCTATCTGCTGTTTCTACTTCTTCATCTGAGAAGTGTGTATTCATTTCTGCTGCCCACTTTTGGATTGGGTCTTTAAATTTGGGAGTCTGATTTTTTTGAG
>PVJO010032070.1:0-13604 GCA_004026905.1 Hystrix cristata
GTGCTCACACGCTCAGAGTGTGGACGTGACTGTGACTGCAGCTCACCAAACGCGGGGTCTCTGTGGTGATGGCCCAGGGTTCTCCTCCTTGCGAGAGCTCCCATGATGTGCCTCACTCTGGGGAGAGCGGGGAACTATGGAGTTCACTCCTAGATGGGTCTTGAACCAGTCGTGTGGCTGTACAAGTCAGCTAACTTACCACTGGGGACCTCAGTTTCCTCTTCTATCAAGTAAGGGGGTCAAACGAGGGAGTCCCAGAGTGCTTTCAGTGTCCATCTCTGGGTGAGGAAGGCTCTGGAGCGGGAGGGCGGGGCGCACTTTGCCAGATGTTCTTGTCCAGGAGCCTCCTGGGTTCTAGGGACACAGACGCAGTCTGGCATGGGCGCATGCCTTTCACAGGAGTGTATGTGGACATCGGTTCTGATTCAGAGGGGATTTATCACCCAAGGAAGGAAGACTGTTGTGTCTGCAGGGGCTCGGGGCAGGGGTTAGGTGAAAACATTAGTTGCGTGCTAGCCTCAAACCTGGAAGGAGCCCCCCTCCATCTGCCACCAGCTCTTCTGCGAAAGTGGTATTGTGTGAGTTTGCTCTGTTTTTAATTTTAACCTGGTTTTGTTTCTCAAAAGACTTAAACCGAATATTACAATCCTGGGAAGAGACTTGTAGAGCATCATGTTTTAATTAGAGACCTTTCTGGGAAGTTTAGAAGAACAGTCTAATTTAAATGGTTTCTGGCCATTTCTCAGTGTACAAAATTTACATTCAATTATATTCTTAATTTGAGTTTTACAAAAGAATAAAAAAATCAATTCCAGTTCATTTAGTTCACATTTCTTTTTGCCTAAACACCCCAAAAATCTCAACTATTTCCTCTCTTGAAGTTATATTTCACCTTAGGAAAGAGACTTTGTTTGTTTATTCAGTATCTCAGCTTGTAACAGTTTCAGATGTTTGTGTGTAAAACTGATGAAAAATATTTGCCGGTGAAATATTTATCACTGCAGTTTCCGATACCAGAGAAGAAATTCTATTTTGGAAATCTTTATGATCAATAACATATAACAATTATGCTACATGGATTGTGTAAGCAAAATGAAGAATCCTATTTGCCTTCCTACTTCTCAGTCCATCTTATTTGCCAGTCTATTGCCTGCATTTTTGGGCTCAAGGTCAGCCAAGGATTGATAGCTTTAGGTCTATTTGCCTTGCCTCTTATTTAGCTGAATTTAGCTTTTGAGATAATAGCATTTTGCCTGTACTTGAATGAAATTTTAATCCCGACCTTTGCTTATAATTTTGGATTGCACAATACATTCTGGTAAGGTGAGAAATCAGAATACAGAGGGAGAATCTAATTATGTCTTTAATGATGTTTAAAAATACTAGCGGATAAATATTATAGTCTGGTTAAGACCTAGTCTATTTTAATTTAGTAAATTGTTTTTTAGGAGAGCAAAACATAATATTACTTGTTAGGAGAGCAAAATAAATATAGCATTATTTGCTTGAAAGCATTGGTTAAAATCACATTATTGAAAGAGATTCAGCCCAGTGGCTCTTTGATATAGAATTTGATAAATGGCTTAAGTTAAATATCTCGTTGGGAAAATCTAGGTTTCCTGGGCCCTGGGGCTCCTGTGTGGACTATTTCTATCCCCTTCACTTCAGTCTAATCCAGATGTTCTTTGCAGATAGCGAAGACCTTGAGACAGGGAGAGATTGTTCCTTCAGGTTCTGAGAGCCCAGGTCTGTCGGAAAGAGGCAGGGAGAGTCATTCTCACTCCTGTCTTTGGGGCCTCATCAGTGAAACCTCTTCTTGGTCTAAACTGAAATGAAACCACAGTTGTGGGGCATTTCTTGGATCTTGGTGCCTGGGAAAATGAAAGCGCTACCCAAGCCTTGTGCTTTTAATAGGAAGGGAATTTCTTGCATTCTTCTTGTATTAATCTCATGAGAACCTAGTTTGGTTACCAAGATAGCACCTTTATACTGCCAATCTGTTGATAAAGAATCCGAGTAGTCAACAAATACCCTGGAAGAAGGAAGAAGGAAGCGCACCCTTGAAAGCGAAGGCAAATTCTTCCGTATGTACACTTGCAAGAGAAGACAAAAATCAAATGAATAAAAAAGCTTGCTCCTTTTTAAATAGAAATAATTCATGCCCCCTATAGAAAGTTTATAAAAATGCAAAAGATTTTAAGGAAATAAATAAGATAAATATTACGCATATGTCAATGACTAGTGCTATCTACAACTGAGATCTTTATGCCATAAAAAAATCGAATAACTAGTATTATTATAAGCAGTACTTCAGATGGGCCCACAAAAAAAGAGGCTGTTCAGTTTGCATAGGAAGACGAGGGGTGAGAGAATAAATGTTTTGTCAAAATCACCCAACGAGGAGAGACAAAACCTCAACAAAAATGCCCAGCTCTGGGATATTCCTGTGTCGGCCAGAGGGAGAGGGATGAGTCTTCCCTTCACCAATGCTTGTGGTTGTTTATTCTCTGCCATCGTCATCAGACCTCAGCTGGCAGGGCAGGTGAGGAGAAGGTTTGTGTCAGGACACTTGCATTATCAAATTGTGGGCTTCCCTCCCATAAACTCCTGCAGACAGAGGGAGGAGGGAGTGAGTGACCAGGGAGGCTTCTGGGCCTGGAACTGAGGTATCTGTTAGCCTGACGAGGGTTAAAGAGAACTGCCCGGCGATCAGAGAAAGCAGGCTGCTAGTCTTTGCTCCAAAGTCTGGTTGAGCTAAGCCATTAGTGAAAACTTGTTTCTTGCCCTTGGTCCTCTCCAGAAAGAAAAGCTTTTTGGAAGCTAAGGTGGTCGCAGCTGACATTTGGGAAACTCAAGCCCAGCTCTGGGTAAAATAGCTATTGGTGCTGTGCACTGAGGCTGCCGGTGCATAGATACTGCTAATAATCCCCACATTAGTGCTTTTCCTCTTCCTAAAATAAGCAACAGTGTAGTCTAAGTGTACCAGAAGAGCTGTAAGTTCACGTTTCAAGGTAGGAACCCAGACATGCTCCATTAACCAGCGTCCAAACAATTGCTCTGTGGCTGAAGCTCATCTTCCTTAACGGAGGCATTAGCACAGCAACCAGCATCTTTTCATAGGCCTTAAGACCTCCTACAAAATATTGGCAATAAAAATCCCCTCTGGGTTCCAATCATCTTGTTCCTGCCCCAGAATAACCTATTGTTTGCTCTAGCTAATTTGCATGGGGATGTCAGCCTCTGATTCTGAGCTGCTACTGTACCCCAAGATCACTTACTGATGGTTTAGATCTAATAGCCTCCCAAACCTGATGTGTTTGGAAGGTGGAGTATTGGGGCCATTTTAGCTGACTTGCTGTTAGGAGGTGGGGCCTTTCCTTAGAAAAGGTAGGTCACTGGAGATGTGGCCTGGAAGAGTATGTCTTACCTCCTGGCTCCTCCCTTCATCCTCTGCTTTCTGTCCGCCCTGACATGTGCAGCTTTCCTCTGCCAGACCCTTCTGGCTTGCCACTTCTGCCTGCAGGTGACTGACTGTGTGAGGATGGAAACTTCTAAAGTGTGAGCCAAAGTTAGCCTCTCCTCCTTTAAATTACAGATGTTGGATATTGTGTCTTGGAGAGGAGGAAAGTGGCTAAGATACTGGGAAATCACAAAGCCATCAGTATTAGAACTGAAGGGATGGTCATGGTTGTTCAGCCCCACCTTGTCATTTTACAGAATAAGCAAGGACCTGAGAACATAAGTGATTGTTTACACCTGCTTAGGGGGAGACAGACCCACTGTGAACTTGTTACACTGCCTAGCAAATTGACTTCTCCCGATGTCCCTATGTTTGTGATGATGTGTTCCTCTTGCACCCCCTCACATGAAATTATACTTCAAGTCCTGAGAGTCTTCCCTTGAACTCTTGCACGGCTGTTCTGTCCAGCCACCCCTCTCCCACCCCACCATTCACACTTCTCCAGGGAAGCAAGGGCTCAAGGTAACAGAGAGTGCACACTTGCCTTGGTACAGTTGCTGTGGCCGTGTCTCCTCTGTGGGTAGTGGAGGTAGGCTGGAGAGGTGTGGGAGGATGAGGTTTTGGGACCTGGGCCTGTGTTATCGCCATCTTGGTGCATCTCTGTCTTATGACTTAAGGAACCTGGACAACCTGGTCCCAAGGCGGTGCATGTACTTGTCATTGCTGCTCTCCTGTCTTAGTGGAGCATTCTAGGAACTGATTCAGAATTCACCTTGTAAAGTGCATCCTTCTGGGGGCGAAGAAATCAAAGGCCATTCATCCATCGCAGCATCCTTAATTCAGCTTTACCCAGAGACAAGGAGGATGCTGAGCTAAGGAAAACAAGAGTACTTTTTCCTCTTAAAGAGATAATTGTACACTTTGCTTAGATTGACAGGGAAGTCAATGCCAGGGCGCACTGACCTTCAGTTGGGATGCATCTTCTTAGAGGGCTTCTCTAAACCTTATCCTGTGGGTACCACATGAAGAGCAGACTCCCTGAGAAGATGGAATTCAGGTGACAAAACCTCAAAAGGTGTGGTTAGTTTCATCAAAATATGACCTCAGAAGCTCATAATTTAACTGTGCCCTGACAGTTACACTGGTACCTTGGTTCCCAAACTCAATTCTCGCCACGATTCTGGTTGTAAACCAAATTGGACAGGAACTGAATCAAATTTCCCCATAAGGTCTATATTGAATTTAACCATTGAATTTGATTTGGTTCTCATCCAATTTGGTTTGTGACCAGAATGATGGAAAGAATAAAGTTCATGAACTGAGGTTTCACTGTACTATCCCTGTAAATGTGGGTCGACCATGTTACACCTCAGTTTCCAGAGCTACAAAAGGGGACAATGTCATCCATGTCATAGATGATTATGAAGGTTAAATTTCATATCTGACTTTCTCTCCCCAGGGCCGGCTCATGGTTACAAAATAATATGTGAATTATTTTACTTAAATAATTAATAAATTTCCTTGGGAGACTGAGTTTAAAGATATCTTTATCAGGTGTTTAAGAGAAACAGTTTCCTCAAGAGATGTTTTTCTGTTAATCAGACCGAGCTGAAGATAGTGTCGTGAAGATTGAATCTTTTACGACAACCCCTGAGGCATGTCGGGGTGTCTGGTTTCCCATTTGGGTGTGTTCTGGAACTGTTCTCTGTGTCCTCTCCAAGATGGCTGGAAGTGGATTTGAATCTCTTTCTGGAGTCATAGCCCAGGGCTGCTGGATACTTCTCATCATCCGGCTTAGCCAGCAGCGGACTCCCTGTAGTGTCCTGTACCCTTTGTCGGGACTGTTAGTCCACACTGAGAATGCTGATGTTGTCAAGTCTGTCATTTCATTAGTAGAGATTCACTTTATATTTCAACTGGCCACAACTCCTGCTGGGGAAGGCCTCTGCTTCTCTTTCTCTCACAGGGTCTATCACAGTGTCATGGATAGGCTCAGTGAATTGTCTGCCGATTGATAGGTCTAAAATTATGTTTGACCCACAGTTTTGAAAAATGTCATTTATGAAAGGGAAGGTGTTGAACAGCCTTCTCTAGAGATCTCTATAAATTGAGTAGGGTTCTCACCTGATTGGGGTGAGGAGAGTGAGGTCCTTGGGGGCAATGGAATGGTCTCCAGTGCCAAAATTGGAATTATTTGAACTTTAGTTTGAATGCACATTTGAAAATAATGTGTTGAAAGTATGACAGGATATTCTATTCAGAGAAAGAGGGGTGAGGCAAAGATACAGGTATCTGGAAAAATGCTTCCCAGTTCTGAAACTAGAAGAGAAAGGCAGAGGGCTCAAAGCCCAGGGCAGGACGTTCTGCACATTTTGCTGGGCCTTGAGAATCTAATGAACTGGGTGGGAGAGAACAGGGGTACTAGTTTTCTATCACTGTCACAACAGTACCAAAAATTTAGGGGCTGAAGACACCATGCATTTCTTATTGTCTTAGTACATTTTGTGTTGAATACCTGAGACCGGGTAATCAATACAGAGCAAAAACATTCTCTCACAGTTCTGGAGGATGGAAAGTCCAAGGTCAAGGTGCTGGCATATGAAGTGGGCCTTCCTGTGCCGTTGCACGGTAGGAGGCGGAAGAGAGCCTTCCACTCCTGCCTGCTCTTCCTGTAGTGGTGTTAGTCCCCTTATGAGTGGAGTCTCACGACCTGAACGTCTCCTCTAAGGCCCCACCTCCCAACGCTGCTGCACAAAGGATTACGCTTCCAGAACATGAATTCCGGGGACACTTTTGGACCATTGCACTTACCTTACAATTCTCTAGCACAGAAGTCCAGTCTCATGAGCTAAAATCAGCTTCTCCATTTGGCTATTTCCCTGACACCTGAGATTTTAAAACCTCCAGCTTTGCAACCAAACCTGCCTTTCCCTTTGTCTCCTCTACTTCAGTAAATACCAATTCTAATCTGGCTGTTGCTCAGGTCCAACATTTTGGAGTCATCCTCAGTTCCTCTTTCTTATAAGCCCTGTTCAGCAAATCCAATTGGCTCTACTTTTGAAATTATATCCACGATCCGATTATACCATCTCTCACCCGGATCGCGGCTGTACTATTCATAATTGGTTTCTTCATCTTCCTCTCATGTCCCACTTGTATCTGTCCTCAGAATAACAGCCAGGGTGACCCTGCTGAAACATATGCCAGACCTGTCACCCGTCTGCTTTCCACAGTCAGTTGTCCGATCTCATTCAGAGTAAAAACCAAAGACATTGTGATGGCCGGAGAGGGCGGCCCCACCTCGGTCTCCCTGAGGTGCTGCTTGGTCATCACTCATCAGCCTGCGCCCGCTGTAGCTGGGACCATTCTGAAGGGAGAGTCCAGCTCAAATGGAGACCTGCGGTTCTTCCGGTTCTTTGGCCCTTCTGGCTGTCTCTCATCCCTGCTGTGATAGATAGTCACAGCCCTGAATTGGTGCCTTTTCCTGCCTCTCTCAGAAAGTTGGTAGAAATAGATTTCTCCACAGGGGTCCAAGCCCAGGGCCATTTTCTGATTCTGCTGCTCATGCATCCAGTCAGACCAATAACTGCAGAAGCAGCTGCAAACCAGATTTTGGGGCCTGAGGAGGGGCAGATGTTCTCAGAAGAAAGAAGGGGGAGTAGGGTGGTTCCTATTTTAGGCTAATCATACCTGTCTTCCAACACCTTCTGCTGGGTCAGTGTCTCTGTGGCCTGCCTTCCTCTTCTCTGAGCTCCCCTGGCCCCTTTGTCCATTCCCTCTTGGCTATAGTCCATGCCATTCCCTGAGGAGACTCCAAGATGCCCCAGCTCCCGCCCAGGGTCTGCAGGACTTGGTTAACTCCAGGGGATTTTGCGTGGTGGCCAGGCATGTCTGAGAACAAGGTCTCCTTGCTGAATTCGGCAGCTGGTAGGAAGGTGACAGACAAAGCCTTTCCTCAAAGGACAGTAGGATGAGGACAATGGTACCATGCCTCCCCTTGGGCTGTTCTTGGTACTTAGATGGTGCAGTGCATTTTTTAAAAAACTGAACTAACACCTTTAAAGTTAATGAGCGTCAGTTGATAAATCAGTCACATACAAATAAGGCCTAGAATGTGCATACACATCTTATTACTGCGGGAATTTAATATCAGCGCAGCCAAGGAAACAGAATAGGGCTGAATTGGCCCAGGGGCATTTTAGGACACTTGAGGTGGTGGTGGGTTGATGTGTTGTGTCCTGCTTTTGTCTGATAGGTCATTGCTTGTGAGCAGCAGTATGACTCTTCCTATGACGCTCGCTGTGACGTCTGGTCCTTGGGGATCACGGCTATTGAACTGGGGGATGGAGACCCTCCCCTCTTTGACATGCATCCTGTGAAAACGCTCTTTAAGATTCCAAGGTAGGACACAAGATGGCGCCCTTGACTCATTAGTGGTTTGGGAAAGCGTCCTTAGAGGGACAATAGTTTCTACGCAATTTCTCTCCAAACCTGAGAAAGCCTGATTGCAAAATATGTTTCCTTTTGCGGGGGGGAAAAAAAAGAGGGCTGGAAGGAGTTGGGTACAGGGATGGATGTTCCTGAAAGATAACATACCCCAAAGAATAACGGAACCACGGAACAATTACATAATTTCAGCACTCCCATTTTCTGAGATGTTCATTTTTTGGTGCTTTGCACAAGAAGAATACAAATGCAATTTTGGATTAAGTAATCTGTGTAAACGCTGGTGCTTTCTTTTTAATTATATACTTTGTATTTGTGAAATTTTGGGGGGCAGAAATGCTTACTTTATTGCTGTATTCACTCAGACCAGCACTTGAAATATATCAGAAAAATGTTACATCAGTCATTTGTCTTACTCTTCATCCCTTAATTTCCGGCTCAGTGGGAAATCATGATGAAAGAGGCCTGTTTGAAGGGTATCTAAATGCAAGTATGTTTTCTATTCTACGTATTTATTAGGGGTTTGTACAAGAGGTTTGGTTTGTTTTCCCTGGAATGGGGCCGATGTATGGCCACCTCGAGGCTCTAGTTAGGGAAAATGAAACTTTCTGGGTCCATCAGTTCAGCCAGGGTGCTGACTGATAGATTATTTATACTCTCCAAATTTCTCTTTCAAAGGAAGGCTCTGGGCGGGCTGGGAGCCATTTAACTGCTGTAACAATACGAGTATTGACCTTTCCTTATCTGCACAATCACACAGCTATCACAGCCTTTAAAAATTTCTCCTGATTGCAATTTGCATTTCTGATTAGGTCTATTTATATGCAGATGAGGCTCTCTGGTGTTCATCTTCATAATGTTATGGTTTTATACCTAATCCAGATGTGAACAACCCCAGCCACTATTCCAGAAATGATTCTCACCCAAGTCTGGGTTAGTTTTTTTGCTGTATTTCCAAAATACAAAAACAAGTTATGGTGATTTGAGGAGCTGACGAAGACCCTGACTTTTTAAATTAATAGTTTGGCAAGCGTTCAAAGGGATGTAAGAATGCAGAAGGCAAAAGCAGCACTGTATACAGAAATATACAATATTTAAGGAAATGAAAAACAGAATCCGGAATGATTTGTGTGTGTTGTCTGATGTGTTACAAATGGTTTACTTGTCACTGTTTACCAGGGAACACAGTCACCCACCATTCAGAATTAAGGTGTGGCTTCTGATTAGCAAGATACATGTACTTTTATTTTTTATTTTTTGATATATGTACTTTTAATAAGAGATCATCTACTTGGGCATATTTATTTTCTGTTTTTAGTATGCATTTATATACAGACCAACAGTTCAAAACTTTCGTAAGGTGATAACTATAACTGTGTGGCAGCTAAAAAGAATTGAGCATGAATGCAGGTTTAAATAGACCCCTCAGGGCCTGGGGATTTAGCTCAGTGGTAGAACGCTTACCTAGCAAGCACAAGATCCCCAGCACCACAAGAAAAAAAAAATAGACCCTTCAATTCCAGTGTGTGCCCAGCCAAGCCTCTTGTCTTTGATATCTCCCTTCTCTCACTTGGCTCATCGCTTCCGTTTGGGGAGAAACCTCCAGCTCAGGCCACAAGCCCGTGTGGCCTGCCTCAGAGTGGAGTGAGTCCCAGGAAGAGGGCACCTGCAGTAAAAGGATTCTTAAAGCAATTTAGGCTTCGGGTGTTTCCCTCTTCCTGTGAACCTCCTCCCCTGTTACCTCTTCTCTGTTCCAGTGAAAGGGATGATCAGATGGCGCAATGGGGTGTCGACAGTGAAGGGTCAGCAGATTCTCGGTATGATTGTGTGTGCTCAACATCTGCCACTGTCACAGCCGTGCCGGACTAGCTTGACCTTCGTGGACAAGAAGGAGAAAACATTTTTTCCCTCCATATGATATAACTTTTTTCTCCCCCGAAACTAGGGGAAGATATGTTGAGTTTCTGTTCACAAAGTTACTTACTTAAAAATGATCGTGTCAGTTAGACTTGCACAGTTTGGGTTGTCCGAGTGCATGTGTACATGAACATGTATGTGATTAGGTGTGCATGTGTGGGTGAGCATGTATACCATTTTAATTTTGAGACCTAAAAACATACCTTTTTTCAGAACAGCTCTTTGATGGAGAATGGATAAACTGAGCATTTATACATTTTTAAAAGCTACTTAAAATATTTTCTTCTGTGTTCCATGGCGGGGGGGTCACTCTTTCTCTGTCTCTTTTTATCCCTCTCCCTCTCTCTTTTCCTAATAGAGAAAAGCAAATGATAATGACAAAAATCTTGAGTCATTTAGCCTCAGAATTGTCTTTTCTATTTGAATGTATTTTCAGTGTTTTAGAATTCTTTTTAATTAAACAGTGACGTCCCTTTCAGGGTACTCTGGCGACCAGAATACTGTGGTGTCCTCTGAATTTCCTTACTGGCTGCTTCCCTGGAACCCTTTTCTTACTGGAAGTACACTGATACTAAGTACAGCAAGAGAATCTTGACAGAGTCAGGGAAGAAGTGGCTTTCACAAGTCTTAGAGTGCTGGTTACCTGTGAGGTGAGAGCTTCAGATGTCAACAAAACCGGCGATCACACAGGTTCCCTGGACCCTGGGAGGAGGTAAGAAGCGGGACCTGCCTGGCTGTGGTTGATCTGTCTGCACGCAGGCTCCTCGCTCCTTCCTCCTCTGTCTCCATCACCTTCTCCTTCCTCCTGACCTTCACGTTAGACGATGACACAGAGTGATCGTGACCTGTCTTTGAAATACTGTGGGACTCGAAATCTGTCCTGTGCTGCAAACACCCAGAAATTATCTGCTGATTGGCAGAGTGTTCGCTATTTGCTGAACCTGACAGCATGTGTCATCTTGTCTAACACCTTTGCTCCAAAAAAGTCACCTTTTCCAGGTGCAGCGGCACTGTCTGCTGCTATTTTTCTCTAGTATTTAGGAGAGAGGAAGAGAGTGAAAACCATCTCTCTGACTATCAGTACATTCGACTCTTTCCTGACTCCTCAGGACTCTTTCAACAACAGATTTCAGAGTCTAAGCAGAATCTTGCAGATGACCTGTGCATATTTTTCCCTTAAGAGGAGATCTGCTTCACAGATATAAGTGCAAGAACCAGTATGGTTGGGAGAAATATATAATTATGTTGGTCTCTTGACAACTAGGTATCTTTCGTTCACTTAGAGACTCTGACTAATGACCCCTTACAGGAAGGAGACGGGGACCCTTGTGAGTGTGTTTACTGCCTGCCCACTTATCCAAGGCCAGGTTGCAGCTGACTTTGCCCAGAGTCTCCTGGCACGCTGAGTGCTTCCACTTTGTTCTTAATGGAAAAATGCAGACTATTTTAAAATCCCCAGCAGAAATGCTCCTGGCTGAAGCAGCTGAGTCCAAGTGGCCTGAATAGTCCAGCCCCAAAGCCTGTGATTACCCCTTCCTAAGGAGACTTTTCCCTGTGGTATTCAATTTAAGAAAAGAAGAACATGTGACAATCACCCACTCACATTCTGGCTTGTTTCCCTCACTAGATCTAGGTTCCAGAGTCATCTGTCCCCACCCATGTGAACTTCCTAGGGCTGCCACAGCAGATGACACGAACTGGGTGGTTTACCACAATAGGCACTTATTCTCTTGTGTTGTGAGGGCCAGAAGTCCGAAGTGCATGACTTCACAGGGCTATTCTCCCTTTGCAGCCTCTAGGGAAGCACCCTTCATTGGCCTGGACAGCTTCTGGTGGTCCCTGGTGTTCCTGTGCTTGTGACAGCGTTACTCCAGTCTCTGGCTCCATCATTACGGCCATCTCCCCTGTGTCTCTGGGTCTTTTGTCCCATCTCTTCAAAGGATATTGGATTTAGGGGTCCATCCTCACCCAAGATGATGCATCTCCAGAGCCTTGCCTTAAACACTTGTGTCTGCAAAGACCCTTATTCCAAATGAGATTCTGAATAGAGGTGTCTTTTGGGAGCCACAGTTCAACTCACTTACACCAAACTGATTTTCGTGTCTGTCAGATTCCCTGAGAAATTAATTTGAGGGCAAAATACAACACAACTACCAGTTCAACAATGAAAAGGAAAATAATAATAGCTAAGATCTTTCAGGTGCTAACTGTGTGGCAGGCACGGTGCCCTGTGCCTCACTAATGTGTGCATTTAGTATCCGCAGTGACCCAGGAGCTCATAGGTGACATCATGGGCCCTTTTTCCAGATGAGAGACGCAGAAGCCCACCGAGGCTCGGCGGCTGGTGCCTGGTGCTGCGCTTGCAGAGGAAGAATGATTTGAATCTGAGATGTTTGACTCCAAAGCCCACAAGTTTTGCTGCTCCATTGCAAAGTGAAAGCTCTTCCTTAAATTGTATTTAATTGTTGGTGAATTATGTACTGAGCACTGAAGGGACTGGAGTATATAGAAATGAATAGGACACAGTCTGACCCTTTGGAAGCTCCATTCCTTCCGGGCTCCCAATTTTAAACTGACATTGTCAACTTGAAAGTTAGAATTTTTATTAGCATCAGGGCTTGTGTCCGTTTAGGAAATGAGGAATAGGAATCAATGTCATTATAGTGAACTCGGAACATTCTTAGTTCATTGATTCATGACCCAAACCCCAGAAATTCTTCCCTTCTCCAAGCTCCCCTTCAAGTAGCTGTTTGGTCCCCCCCCAACAATTTGGAACACTTAAGATGAGTGCTTGAACTAAAGATGTGCAGAATGTGTTGTGTAAAAGCAGAAGGGTGCTTCAGGACAGAATTCCTGGTTATCCATCCCACTCTCACAAACCTGCATCTGCCAGGCCAGGCCTGTTTCTGATATAGCCAGCATCAACTTCCCCATTGCTTTCCTCTTCTTTTTCTTCTTGCCTTTTTCAGTGGAGAAGGTTCCTCTGGGTTCTGGGGAGGTGGGAGTCTATTTCTGGCATCCTGAGCTGGAATGCCTTTGCTATGAAAATAGTATTATACGTGGCTACTTAGGAGGAAGTGATATAATAGCTGATGTTCTCTACTTGGGTACATTATTAGATTTTTATGGCTAAATAAAGTTTTATAGCCTACTCGGAAGACTTAGACTCTACTATAGGCTTATGCTGATGGGAAAAAATGTTTCTAAGCTCTAAACTACCAATTTACAAGCACCTTGGAACTCAATCCACTCGAAATTTGGAGACATCCACATCCTTGACCGTAGGGTACCTTTCACCTTGTTCATCCAAACTCAGACTTGGGTTGGCTGTGAGAGTTACAAAGAGGAACAAGACAGAGCTTTTGTCCTCAAGGAGAGCATACTTCTGTTGTTCTCCCATTTGTTGGTAGATGTGAAATGGTCAGAATCTGGATAGAGAAAAGGAAAGGAAATCTGACTTTAGGAATCCATGGGCTGAGTCCTCTTGGACTGCCTGGATGCTGTGGGTGGTGGGGCTTAGGTGAAAAAGTCACTCCTTGAAACATTTGTGAGTCTGAAACATCTCAGGGATTCAATGTCTGCAATTGACTCTTGTCCTGGTTCAGAATCCTTGGGCTGAATTTTCACCTTACAGAGGCATTTTTTTAAGGTAAAAACTTTTTTTTTTTTACTCCAATATTCCTAATTCATAAACCAAAGTACCCCTAGGTGGGAAGCAGCAGTCCTTGCCTGCAACTCAGCTGCACAAGGATGCAGAGGCAGCAAGGAGCCCTGAGTCACC
>PVJO010032071.1:0-13621 GCA_004026905.1 Hystrix cristata
ATGAACAGCCACAGAAGGGACACACTTTGGAAGGAGGTACTGCCTTTGAACAAGATGTCCATGAAATGGATCTCCGCTCTGCTGCTGTTACAGTTCGCTTGTTATTTCAGCTCCGGGAGCTGCGGAAAGGTGCTGGTCTGGCCGATGGAATACAGCCACTGGATGAATGTGAAGATCATAATAGAGGAACTTATCCAGAAGGGACATGAGGTGACAGTTCTGAGACCTTCAAGTTTCATTTTTGTTGAAGTTAATGCATCATCTCCTATTAAATTTGAAACTTTTACTACATCTTACAGTAGAGATCAACTGGAAGACATGTTCATGCAATTGCTCAATACATGGAGAAGTATTGGGTCAATAAATACATGTTTGTCATACTTTCCAGAGATGGAAAACATCGTCAGGACATCTTCTGATATTTGGGAGAATTACTGTAAAGAAGCAGTTTCAAATGAGAAACTTACGGCAGAATTACAAAGCTCCAGATTTGATGTCTTTCTTGTGGATGCCGTTGCTCCCTGTGGTGAGCTGGTGGCTCAGCTCCTAAAAATACCCTTTGTGTACACTCTCCGCTTCTCTCCTGGCTTCCAATTGGAAAAGGTGGAGGAGGGCTTCTGGTTCCTCCTTCTTATGTACCTATGATGTTGTCAGGCTTAAGTGGTCAAATGACATTCATGGAAAGGGTGAAAAATATGATATACGTGCTGTATTTTGATTTTTGGTTTCAAACACATAACGAGAAGAACTGGAATCAGCTTTACAGTGAAATTTTAGGTAAGTCATGCTTTTAATAAGTAGAGTGATGTCTTTACCATCTTGTGCTTTTTCACGTGAACTTGGAGCAATGTAAAATGTGAAGAATTTGTCTTCAACAGGTAAATGATGAAATAAAAAGCAAAATTATCTGTCAATCACACAGATACAGTAGAAACATATACATTATGCGTCACCCGATTCCAGAGTGAAGCACTCAGGCTTTAACGTGCAATTTCATATCAATTTTGCCTTCTTTTCAGGGTAAAGCCACAGGCACCTCCCCAGTGTCTTTATGAACGAAGACAAGAAGATTGGGGAGGTACACATGCTTCCTGAAAAACTATCTAATATGATTAAGTAAACTGTTTCTTTACCTGAAATTACATTTCATTCTGTACTATGTAAAAGACAGACTCACTCTTGTGAAACACCATCTTATTCCAGCCTCAAATTTATAACTTGAATATTTTTAACACTCCAAATCATGTATTTTATGGTTTTAAAATTTGGAGAAATATGGACTTACATGTAGTGTTTTTTGTCATGTTTTTCCATTTGAAAAAAGAATGAGCCATAATCAAGTATAACCACCGATCTCTCTGCAGTTTCTGCTAATTTTCCAAGACATGTTTACAAATGCCAACAAAGGATATACACATATTATCAAGTTCCTAATACGAACCAAAAGCAACAGTAGGTTCAAGAAATTCAGTCATATTATTGTAGAACTCACAGGGCATTTGGATCAGCTACCAACTTAGTAAGTAGTAGAAATTAAGAAATTTCTGGAAAAAAACAGTTTCATGATTATAGGAGGAGTACTTGACTATGCAGCTCGAATATTTCTTTATATTTGTACTCGTTATGTTTGCAGGTTTAGAGAGAAAGGAACGCATACTTAATTATATAATATGTATTCTCATGACTACTTATGACTGAGAATATACTGAGGTAATATTAGAGACAGTCTCTTCTCACTCTTACTCACAGACACACTTGAGCCAACATAAAACATGAAAATTGTTATATCTCATATGTACATATATTTTTGTTCATGAGCAGTCAGATTACGTATTATTCTGACATCTTTCAAATATACATGATAGAGTCACTCAACAATTCTGTAATTATCCAAACTTTCCTCTTCTTTTCTCCTTGTCCCTTCAGGAAGACCCACTACACTGTATGAGACAATGGGAAAAGCAGAGATGTGGCTAATTAGGAGCTACTGGGATTTGGAATTCCCTCGCCCCACCTTACCAAATTTTGATTTTGTTGGAGGACTCCACTGCAAACCTTCCAAACCTCTACCTAAGGTAAATACAGTCCTATTTCTAGTTTTTATATTTATCTTCCATAAGAACTCCCTGCACTATTCATTGAGAGTCTTGAGTCACAGGGAGAAAGATGAGAGAAAAGGGAAAAAGTGCTTTGTGAATTAGAAACCCCTATTTCAGCTGCCTCGGTACATATGGCTGCAACCCTAGCACCCTAGAGACGGAAGCAGGGAAACCAAAGTTTCACTGCAAAGCAGTACTACAGAGTAGATTCCAGTCTCCTGTGACCTACATAGGAGGGTCCTGTGTTAAACATTATCATGTTTCTCTGTCATTACTAGCATCCGAATATCATTGCTATTACAGAATAGTGTGGGATTTCTAGGAGGTACTCTGAATAGAGTCCATTAAATTACCATTTTTATTATTCGATGCTAGCATTTATTCATTCATTCAAAATCTATGAAGTGAGTAGTGTGTACCTTGAGTAAGTTTTAAGTAAGGATAGAAACAACACAGAGAATCTGTTTGCCCCTCCCACACATATTGTAGCAGTAATAGAAAACAGAAATCTGATGATATGGTTAAAAGCCAACATCCTTTGTGAATGTAATTTGTTTAGAATGTGCAATAACGCTGGGAGTCACATATTTGAGGCATTATCAGCATGTTTACCGTGCAGTGCGTCCATACATTTCAAAGATTTCTTGATTAAAATGTAACAGTGTTGGTAGTAGCAGAAAATAGAAGAAGCAGAGAAAGAAGACAAAGAGAACAAAGAAAAACTGTGTAACAGCAAAAATTCCTCATACTAGATCCTCTTAAGTTTCACAAAATAGAAATTTAGAAACTCGCAACAAATCTTAACAGCATTTATATCCTTTGGGCACATAGAATACTCATTTGAATATATGCAAAGACAAATAATCAAGATGCACAAATCTATCTATCTAGGAATTATTTGTGATAAGGAAATGTGGAAATAATCTAAACATTCAAAGTTAGGGAATGATTAAGAAAATTGGTGACTAACAGGCCATCACAATTGTTTTACCGAAGAATAACTGACAACATTAACTCGGCAGCAGTAGGAACTTAAGGTTAAATCACTTTAGGAACTTCAGCTATTCCCCTACTGGGGATCTTCCTGGAAGAATTGGAATCATCATACCATAGGGATATATGCACAACCACATTTATTGCAACACAGTTTGTAATAGCTACGTCTTGGAAACAGCCTAAATGCCCAACAACCGAAGGATGGATAAAGAAAATGTGGTTTTTCTACACAATGGGGGACTACACCACCATAAAAAAGGATAAACTAGAGTCATTTGTATATAAATGGATGTTCCTTGAGAAGATACTATTAAGTGAAAGAAATCAGACACTCATGAGTACACATCGAATTGTTTCTCTGATATGAGAAACCATAAGTGTAAATAGGATAAAGAGGTATAATAGATACAATAGGAAGATAATATACAAAAGAGAGGAACACCAGAGAGAGAGAAGGGGGAAAAGCGGGAAGGGGAAAAAGGAAAGAAAGGGGAAAGGGAAATCATGTAGAAATGTGAATAAATCTGCTGTAAATAGGGCTGGAGGGACCAGTGGGGAGGGATGGGGAACAGGGGGGAGAAGCAAGATGCATCATGGACATGGACAAAATAAATGTGATGAATGTGACCATTATATGTACATTGTACCAATATATGTTCTTGGTTAAAGATAAAAAAAAAAATAAAAAAAAATCATTATGGTAAAAAAAAACAAAAAACAATACATCAGACATAATAATAGTGTGAGACAAAAAGAGTGATGAGTAGTCACTCCCTTTTTCTAGGATGAATTGGAAACTTAAATGGGAACTATAATATTATAAAGATTGTCATGTAAAATACCTCATGTATGAAGCTTTAGTTGCAGAAGAAATAACTGTTCGGATCATCGCCTGCACAAAAATATCATTAACATTACAACTTGTATATCTTGACCTGAAATGCTGAAGATGGCGAGTGTTGTCTTACATGAGCTTTATCAGAGCTGTTTCAATAACTGCTGCTAATTCTTGACTTTATCATCTTCATTTTTGAGATGACACAGTTTTTGAAAGTGTTTGGTGTGCTGTTGCTTTTTTTTCCTGATGGAGCAAGTTCTTTCTTCACAGGAAATGGAAGACTTTGTGCAGAGCTCTGGAGAAGATGGAGTCGTGGTGTTTTCTCTGGGGTCGATGGTGAGTAACATGACAGAAGAAAGAGCCAACGTGTTTGCATCAGCCTTTTCACAGATTCCACAAAAGGTGGGTAAAGTATCTTAATGGCTGACATCCCCTGAAGAAATCCCTGAGCTCTGCAAAGATCTGATTTCAGAAACTTGATACTTTCTCTTGTAGGATTGCTGAGGTCATTGTATGCACTAGTCATGCTCAGGAAAAGATAAATTTTACCTAAAAATGTCCAATCACAATAATATTAAGCAGATATTTAAAAAGGTTGGAAAAAACATAAAAAATAAATAAAAGGGTTGAAAATAAATCACGCAGTTTAGGATATTTTTAAATTTTATTAGCCTCTTTATTTATCTAAATTTTGGAATAAACTAACATCCTCCCTATCAAGAAAAGAAAGGGAAATGAGAGTCAAACGAAAAGAAGTCTGTGTAGGAAGGTGTTCAAATGCCTGCTCTATAACATATAATAGGGATTAGTTTTCCAACATATTCAATTTAACTTTAATGCTTGGGTAGTTATGAACTACAGTAGTTTTAATTGCTGTCAGATACAGCAGTTTTGTAATCTTCTATGGCAATTGTTAGCTGAGAACATGTACTTATTGTTAACATTTCCATAGTAGATAGAACTCAAATATCTGTAAGAGCTGCTCCAAGAACAAGAACGCTTCGAACTTCCAAACCTAGTATCGCATTTTAGAACAGGGCAGTGAAATAGTTGCGCTATGGCAGATCGTATTAATCTCTGCCGTAAATAGTACTGCATCATGGAAGAGGAAAAAATTAGTTGAAGATCCTTTAACCATTTTAACTAGGCAAATGTTTAAGAAGTTACACTACTTACGAACTGCAAACCAACTCTATTTCCTAAATTTAATTTCAAATCCTAGCAGTATGTTAATACTTGGGATTCTCCTAAAAAATGGCTATTGAACCTTCTTGTATAAATATGGCTTAAAATTTTTAACAACAAATTGCGTGTAATTACTAAAACCAAATAATCGATTTCTGATAAAAAGCTAATTAAGTGGATTAGATATTTTACATATCAAAAATGATATTTTACACATACAACTCTAGCAAAAGAGCTTCTGGAACAAGTGAGTATGAGTAAATTATAATAATATCTTTTAAAAGATAGATTAGCATTAATATTGGAACTAGTACAGGTAGTGTGATTAAGATACAAATCACAAACTCCCCCTTTATTTGATCCTAACATCTACATAACTGGAACCTAAGGCACCCGCCCATAAACTTACCCTCTGCCAAAAGACAGAGAGAAATCAAGGCAAAGGAGACAGACAAGCCCAAGAGCCAATCAGATTCCAAGGGCCAACCCAAGAAAAAAACTCAATAAAAAGGGATACAACGAGGGTCCATGAGTACTTCACTTTCAAATGCTTCCTACTCATTGAATAGCTATCTGTCATCTCCATTTCCCCTTTTTTCACCACTTTTAAATAAATTGTCTTCTAAAATATATATATATTGGAACAAGAGAGCTAGTCTTGTAAACATGTATATAAATGAAAATGCAAAACCTTTGACATTTTTATTCTTTGTAAAAAAAAGATTGCATAGAAATTTCTAAAATACGTTAACTTAGCATGTAATATCATATTTATCCAAGTCACGGTATGTGAAATATCGGGATTACATTAAACTTCATTATATAGAAAACTAAGTATAGAAAATGTTTGTATTCTATTTGTATCTGTCTTTTTGTAGTTCCTAATATCTACTCTCCTTCTACTCACTTTTAAAATTGTTCTATGAAAGGTCATTAACTGGGCGATCCCTAAATTTTAAAATGCTTTAGTTTGCAATTCAACACATGGAATAATGCAGCCCTTATCTAACAGGTTCTTTGGAGATTTGATGGCAAGACACCAGATATCTTAGGACCCAACACTCGGTTGTACAAGTGGATCCCCCAGAATGACCTGCTTGGTAAGTTGCTGGAGAACAAACACTGAAACATAAATCAGTTATTCTGAGGAGAGCTCAAAGTGAAACAAAACAGTGGAAAATATGTTGTTGCAATATCAAAACTAAAATAAGTGTAAATATATATGCATGTATATATATATATATATATGTCTGTATATTATGTATGTATATGTATGTGTATACATATATATGTATATGTATGTGTGTATATCAATGTGTGTGCATGTGCATGTGTGCGTATATATACATATATATACATATATATATATATATATATATATAAAATCTCCATTCTTAGAAGAGGCAAATGAATTGTTCTAGTTGGCTATTTTTAATGCAGAATCAGTTTAAGGACTTTATTGCAAGTGTACTTGCTTCTCATAGATTATATTTTAATAATTTCCAGAGTTGTGTCTTCATCTCCTAATTCAGTCATTGCATCTGTCTTTCTACAGAAATAGGGAGGTTATAAATATTACTCATATGTCACTCAATTTCTTTTCAATGATACTCTATTTTCAACATGAAAATTTCACATTTTTAACCTCCCTGAATATAGGACCCTCTTTCGTCCCAATGTCACATCTTGCTGTCTTGCACAACAATTGCATCACAATTGGTGAAAGAACTACTCCTGTAGGAGAACAAGTTCTACTACACTCCTGATCCTTCTGTGGAACTTGGCCTATTTTGTCACATTTTATGAACTTTCCCTGGTCCTGGTGTATTAATTGTTAAAGACATACACAATACCCGCGTAGACAAGAGACTTTCTTTTCCAGGGGATTAGGTGCTTCTTGCTCTGTGGTAAAAAAAGCAAATTGCAATTTCATAATCACAAAATTTTTATCTATTAAATCCCGCCCCTTTTAGTGACTCATATTTTCAATTCTCTTTTAATATTCATAACTAATTATTATGGTGACATTCATCTAATCTTAGGTCACCCAAAGACCAGAGCTTTTATAACTCATGGCGGAGCCAATGGTGTTTATGAGGCAATCTACCACGGAATCCCGATGGTGGGCATGCTTTTGTTTGGGGAACAACGTGATAACATTGCTCACATGGAGGCTAAAGGAGCAGCTGTTAAAGTGGAATTCGAAACATTATCAAGTACAGATCTGCTAAATGCACTGAAGACAGTCATTCACAACCCTTCGTGAGTACAAACATTTCTAACCTACATTGTATGTGTACATTCTCACATGAAGACCAAGAAAGTACCAGTGTGTCTGAAATGAAAGTAATAAAACATAAATTTGCTTAATGGTGAAGCCATTTAGCAACCTAGTGGGAATGTCACCATAAAAGTTTCAGTGTTTTTATTTGAAAAAGAATTATACAAGGTTGAAGTATGCTACAAAATTTTGAAATAGCCTGTAAATGTAATGAGAGGAATCCCTGAGGATGGCAGCTGGGAAATTAGAGGGAAACATGAAGAAAACAATGAAAGAGGAATCATGAACGTTGTCACAGCACCATCCTGTCCATTTATCTATGAAATCAAATGAGTTATTTACAATGAGACAACAAAAAAGAGTCAGTATGTTATTCAAAAAGGCCAATCTGTTGTACAGTTTTGAGGATTAAACAACTGATTAAATTTCAATGCTGGATTGTGTTTAATATTGTAATTCTTACTACCTTTACTCACACATGTTGTATGAACCATGCCAATGATTAGCCATTTGACTGTAATTTGTCTTTGTGGTGCTGATGTGAACCTTGTACACAGGTCTATTAACTGTTTTTTAAAAACATTTTTTGCATTCAATTTTACCACCTTCAGAAATCTGGATTCTACCACTTCTAAATAATTCTAAATGTGTTTACTTTTCCTTCAGCTTTAAAGAGAAGGCCATGTGGCTGTCGCCCATTCACCATGACCAGCCAATGAAGCCCCTGGACAGGGCGGTCTTCTGGATCGAGTTTGTCATGCGCCACAAAGGGGCCAAGCACCTGCGGCCCCTTGTCCAGAACCTCACCTGGTACCAGTACCACTCACTGGATGTGATCGGGTTCCTGCTGGCATGTGTGGCAACCATTACTTTCCTTGCTGTAAAGTGTTGCTTGTTTGGTTTTCAAAAGTTGGTAAAGATGGGAAAGAAGAAAAAGCAGGAATAGTTCTCCTTCAGATGTAAGTCATTACGAGTGAGGCCATTTCCTTTAACTCAACCACTGTGGCTCCCAACATGACAAGATGGTCCTCCCCGTTTTAGAAGAGATGTGCCTTCTCCATTTACCTGTACATTGTAGTCTTATTTAAGGAATGTGCAATTCTATCTTCAGAGTTACTGTAGTAATTCTATTTTATTTTTGACATATATTTTATGAAAAATCTTAAGAAAATCACCATCACTCAAATCTCAGTGTATTGATATGAGAAAATCAGGAAGCCTGAAGATTTTGTTACATTTTCAGAAACATTTTCTCTTTGATTAAAACGAAATCCACTGGAATTTCAGTGAATAGTAAAGAAATTCAGAAGCAACTTTCAGAAACTTTTCTGTAAATGGTAAATTCTTATCAGTAGTTCAAATCAATCACAAAAATCACTCAAAACAAAAATATGGAAAACTATAAAGTAAGACAGAGGGTATTTGTGTTTCATATAATTTTGATGTTAATATTTTGATCAGGAAGAGTATATTTAAGAGGTGTGCGTGACGTTGGTGTTAGAACAGTATTTCAGGTAGATACATCAAATTCATAAATCTCCACACATAGAAATCAGAAATTTTGCTCTGCTAAAAATAACTTCTTTATTTGAGGATTCCAGAATACACTCTACACATTGTAAATGGATCGAATTCATAAACCATTTATGAGAAAAATGTGAAGTAATTTTCTGGGTAATGTGGCTAACTACTTTAGTTTTCAGTAGGGATAATGCCACATAAGTGAAAATTCTTTCTCCACATGGCAGATCTTATCAGCAAGTACATTAAATATTAATTACTAACTGGAGGAGCAGCAGAATAATGCTAAAGAATATTGAAAACAAGCCGAATTTCATCCTGTAGTTTAGGCTTCCCATGGAGTCCCTGATTCAGAGCCCTAATTTGCAGTTGAGCCTATTCAGTAAACTGGCCAGTGGACTTTAGGAAAAAAAGTGACCAGAATTCAAACCTATAACCAGGTACTCACACAGTGAAGCTCATCTGAGGGAGGAGAAAGAACAGCCCAGGTGGAGACCAAGAGCCTCGTCATGTCTGAAGAAGGAACATAGGGGAGATTAAGGATGCAGATGGTCTTGCCCTAGATTTGTATCTTGTGTATTAGAAAACACAGCTGAAAAGGTCTCTTTTCCTAGAATATCAGATTATCCTCGCCATTGATTGATGAAAAACAAAAGAAGATGAGAAAGAATCAAGCAGAAGCATGACTGCATGGGAAAAGGATAAAATACCCCTAACTCCATTAATTATGCAATATACTTCTGCTCTCGGGGGTTTGCAAATTGCTTTTCAGTTTCCTATCTGATATAGACCTCTCTTCCTCACGTATGTTGGATGTATATAGCTATTTGCAATAAAGACATTATTTTTGAATGTGATAGAATCTACACAAGATAAAAGAACTTGAAGAAGAAATATAATGAAATATTCAATCATGTAGTCAAGTTTCTGAAACCGTAAAACTGTTTTATCAAAATGTGTTATGATTATCATTATTTTCCCATAATCTTGATATATATCACATATTATAACACTTACTTGTGTAATGTACAAATTCAAATATACTGAGTGTGTTTTCATTCAGTTATGAATGTGTATTATTCGGCTTCCCTATTACTGAACATAACACCTGATAACCACATGTTACCATGTTTTGCCCCAAATAAGACAAGCTCTTGTATTAATTGTTGCTCCAAAAGACACAATAGGGCTTATTAATGGTGGATGTCTTATGTTTTCATGCACATTCTTTCATGTATAGCAGTCTACATTTATTCATATACAAAAATCCAAAACATTCATGCAGAAATATCTACTTTTGTTTAAATATGGTAATATCAAATTCTAGAAGAATATCATCATAACTCTCGAAATCACAAATTCTGGCCTGAGTTTCTAGGGACTCCATTTCTTGTAGAACTGTCGGGCCCAGTCTCTCACGAACACCAACAGGGCACTCCATATATGAACACTTTTTGTATATTGCACATGGTGCATTGTGTTTTGCATTATATATAATAAATGCATTCTTTTGACTGACAGTCTTAACTGGGACTTGTTTTGGAGGCAGCAATTATATTACAAGCAATCTGAAAATTCATGCTAGGGCTGATTTTCCAACTCAGTCTTGCATACGAGAAAATATAGTACAGAAGGAAATAGTCAATTATGATTCATGTTTTAAGTGTCCAATTCATCTATTTACATAGGCATTTAGCTCTCATCCTGAGGTGCCCACTTTGGTATGTACTAATATTTAAATATAAATTACATTATCCTTTAAGTATTAATGTTAACATTATAATTTATAGTTAATTATATATTTATTTTAATATTTTATAATTCAACACATCCTTTTGTGTTTTGAAATAGATGAAGCAATTTCATCTGCCTAGCAGACAATGTTTACTGGGGCTAATTTTGAGAGTGAAGTTTAGATAATGAGCACCCAGAAAAATGACACAAACTCTTATTTTCTGGTTAGGTCTTATTTTGGGGGAAATAAGGTATTATCAGGGTCAACATGTTGGAGTTTAAGCTTTTCTTTTAGTCACTGCTAGCTCAGCTCTCTTTGGAATCTATTTTGTGGGACTCTTTTGTAGCCCTTAAACATCACTTCTACATGTGCACTCTCATCAAAACAGCACTGGTATAGAAAGGCTTCTGGTGCTGAGGTAGGAATAGGGCATGGCTTGAGCTGGCTGGGAAGATGGACATGATGTTGGGAAGTGGCCTTGACCTGATGTCAGCCTGGGATGCGAAATTCCAATTGCCCCACTTCTCACAGGATAGGGAAACTCTCAGGAGAACAGAATCCAGATCAATGTGAATGGCACCAGGCTCATTCTCACACTCTCCCTTCTCTTGTGCACTTGCGCTTTTGTCCTCTAAACCACCTTAGCCCCCTGCTCCCTAACCCAAGCTCTATCTTTAGCTTCCTAGCCTCCCACTCCTTTTCAGGTCCAGAACTGCAGTAGTGGCTGGATATTCTTTTCACCTGGCAAAACCAGTCTCTTTTGTTACTTAAATAAACCTCCTTAATGCCCTAAAATTCCCTCCTGCAATTCATTGCCTGCATGAATAAAGAATCTGGAAATATCCTCTCTGAACCCCATAACCTTCTACATCAGTGACTATCTATACACGGTTATTTGTCTAAATACAAAGTGTACTACAAAGTAGCTATGACTCACTTGGCCAATCCCTACTTTTGGATCTAACTGACCATCACTGAAATTTGTGAGATTCAATTTTCTGCTTACATATGTTATGTATCTTTTGCAGAATACTTTGTCTCTCTTTGGTATAGAGAAATAAGAAAGAGAGATTTTTCTTTTGCTAAAAGAACTAGAATCCTGAGTTATGATGAGAGTGATTTAGATTGAGTGTCAAAAATTGAAATCACATTTTTCCATGTTTTTTCCCTTTCATAAACTCGTTGCAAATAGGGAGGGATGGGTAAATGGAAGGGAGGGGAGGGGAAGAAGGAGAATAACCAAGATACATCATGTACAGGTATAAAATAACGATGTTGATTCTGATCTTTATGTATACAATGTACCAATACATGCTCTTGGTAAAAAAAGAAAAAAATACAAAAATTGAAAAAAAATTGAAATCAATAAAGGTCAGATAAACTGGTTAAAAATAAACAGAAATTCTAAGTCAGAAAATGTAAGCATTGAATCGGAGGGATCAAGAATAATGATTGCATGTATGTTGCAAGAATTAAGATAGAATTAAAAGAAAATTGAGACAAATACATCAAATGTGTTCTTAAGTCCTTCAATAAAGCATAAAATGATCAGAAGCAAAAGATCATTAAATGTAAATCAGGGAACAAGGAGAGCGTAATTGTTAACAAATAACACTTTTAATTTGTTTGATGCCACAAAGTTGAATCCCTGGATGGCCCAACTTGCATTTTGAGTCCCTCCTTCACTCTACTTAGACCCAATTGGGAAAATTGTCTCTTGCATTTATTTCGGTACTAAAAGTGTTAAGAATGGGGATAGATCTGCTTCTGTATACTCAGTCAATTTAACTAAATTTTAAGTGGTCTTGATCTGTTCTGCTTAGGTCATCAGGCAGAGAGTATTAAATTACCTGCACTTAAACAAGGAAGAAAGCTATATACCCAGGTGAGACTGCAGGCAGGGAGGAAGGAGTCAGCTAAAGCCTGCTCCAACAGGCCCCCTTGGCCACTGTCTTCCACAGAGAAAGCCTCAGGCTTTTCAGCATTTTGCAGCTTGGGTTTTTCTTTTCATAATGGCTAGCTCAGTTTTCCTTGGAATCTGCTCTGTTGGACCCCTTTGTACCGTACTACTCAAGCATCACTTTTATATGTGCTCTTCCACCAAAACAGCACTGGCGTAGAAAATGCTATGTGATGCCTCAACTGTGATGGGTAGTTATTGGTCTCAATGCAAATTGTGTTAAAAATAATCATTGGTTCACTTGGACAATCCCAACAATTGATCTGACTGACCCTCACTGAAATGTATGATTCATTCTGCTTTTCTGCTTACACACTGCACTCACCTTCTCCTGCAGAATTTTTCTATGATTTCTTCTTTGGTACAAAAATATTAGAAATTTTCGTTGTTGTCATTGCTAAAAGAGCTACAGTCCCAAGAGATGATGACGACTCAGAGTGAGTATCAAAGAAATGACACCAATACGTCATACAAGCTGATGCTACACAGATTGCATCCTTAGAGCTGGATTTTTATCTTAAAAAGGGAAAAATTGATCAAAAATTCTAAATTCGAGAATGCCAGCATTGAAACTAATGGATTGATCCTAACGATTATATGCACTTTGCAAGTTAGCATGAAATCAAATCAAACTTCAGAAAATCACATCAAATTAGTTCAAAAATCCTTCAGTAAACCATAAAAGGAGTGTTATGGCCCTGAAAATAATTAGAAACAAAAGAACATTAAGTGCAAATCAGAGAGTGAGCAGAGCTCTAAGATAAGTTGTTGACAAACACTACTTTTAGTCCATTTAATGCCAACTCAGAATAATTCTGATTAGAGAATATCAGTGAAAGTCCTTTGAGGAATACAGAAAGTTCACTGATTTTTCTACAGCTCTCATTTCTTCTTTTTATTGATGTGTTCTTTTCCATTTTGTTTCATACATTCAATTGATTTTCTTATAGTCAGTGAATGCCTTTCTGACTTCCAGAATTTCTTAATAGTTTTTCTTATATCATCA
>PVJO010032072.1:0-13612 GCA_004026905.1 Hystrix cristata
CCTTTCCCCTTCCCCATAAAAACTCTTCGCTTCTGTAGTTCGGGGCCTTTACCACTGTCTCCTGCGTGGGACAAGTATTGGCCCAGAGCTCTGTTTAAACAATAGCTTGTTGCTTTTGCATCGAATCTGGTCTCCTGTCGTTCTTGAGCGCCGCTCTCCCTGGTCCCGGGTAAGTTGGGAAGGTTTTCAGCCTTAACAGTATGATGTTTTTAATTCTTCTGAGAAGATACCAAGCAGAGGAATAGCTGGATCAAATGGAACCTCTAGTTGTAGTTTTTTGAGGAATTTCCACACTGATTTACACAGTGATTGGACCAGTCTACATTCCACCAACAGTGGAGGAGGGTTCCTTTATTCCCACAGCCCCGCCGGCATTTGTTATTGGTTGATTTCTTGATAATAGCTGTTCTTTCTGGAGTGAGATGGCAGTTTTCTAAGTCAGTGCTCTTCTTGTCAATAAGGAAATTTCAGGAAAATAAATTTCCTTCTTTCTTTTCATCAACATCTCTATCTCTCCTTCCTTCATTAATTCCTTTCCTTTTCGTGAATGGAGCATATACATTCAGAGAACCACCTGGTCCTCAGGTTTAATTGTGAGACTGTAGGCTGTCATCATAAGGAGCCATCAGTGGAAACTAAATGCAGCTGTTTTATTGTCTCTTTCCTAATCACTGTTTGCACCTCCACTGGAATGTGTTTTTTTTCATCTAGCATTAACATTATCTCTTCTCAATTGCAACCTAAAGGGCTAATATATTGTAATATGGTCAGGTGGAAGCAGGATTGATATTGTGTAGAAAATGTGTAAGAATGACTTGGAAGGGGGTCGGGGATGGGGAGATGGGAGAGTGAAGGGAAGAAGGGGAAGTAAAATAATGAAGATGCAGCTTGTATATATCCTAATTCCTGAAGACAAATATAATTATAATATATTGCAAACATATACTAATAACAAATAACTAAAAATGACTTGAATTCGTTTCTGAAGAAATAGTTTGTGGGTAACATTGGAAGTCACTGTCCTATGTTGGGTATAAAAATGGCATATTGCAAAAGGTGACCCCTTTTCTACTCTTCTCTTTATATATGCCCCTTCAATGTGAACTTACTGGTCTTGTGACTCATTTTGGCCAATAGAATATGGCAAAAGTGAGAATGTGTCAAATCTAGGCTGAGGCTTCAAGAGTTCTTGAATGTTTCTTTGGCCACTTACAAATATGGGCCTAAATAACACTAGAAAACCTGCTCACACATCCTGCCAACAATCCTGGGTCAGCATGCTGGATGAGAGACGATGGATAGCAGAGAACATCTACCCCAGGTGAGGCCATCCTAGATCATCCTCCTTCTGGGCAACCTAGCGAATGACCCCCGATGTGTATGTAAGCCCAGTGAATACCAGAACAACGACCTGGCTGAACCCAGCTCAAATTGTAGACATGCTCAGTTAATGTTTGAAGCCAGAAAGATCTGGGATGGTTTCTTATCAACTGTAGAGAATACACTGTCAACCATTTGCTATAACAGGTAACTGATATAGAATAGGACATCTTTTCCAGTGGATTCATGTATAATGCTAGTCTGAGACACAGTAGGACATTCTTTAAGGATGGATGTGTCCACAGTCCAATGCCAGTTATACTTTAATTGAAAACTGATAGAGCTGCTTCTTTTAACTGCGGATTCCATTTTATTTTCAAAGGTCATCTCTGATCATTCTTTTAGAATCAAAGAATCACAGAATTATTTTTGTTTTATATGTTCTATGTAAGTAAAAGTGGTTGATGAGGAATTAGAGAACTTGAAGTTTTCCTTGACTTCAGCACTGATAATTGGGGCTGTGGCTAGGGGTTTTCAGGCTCTTTCCTCCTCAGCAGTAGAGATGGAGCGAGTAAGCTGAAGGAGACGGCCAACTCAACATGGGAAAGAAAAGTTACTGAAGACAGCAGCAGCAACAGTGGTCTGTGTGCAAGATAAGTGGTCTAAATCGTGTTTACTGTGTCCTCTCTGCGTACCACTAATTGTCCCGAGAAAAACTACAAATCATACGCTGGCAGGGAATGTAGCTTGTAAGTGAGAAACCCACAGAACTGTGTGAGTTCTGCCTTCCCTTGTAAACTCAGCTGTTCCTCACAATGTCTTGTCTCATTTATCAACAAATGTATAGGAGACATTTCTCCCCTTCTAGAGGATCTCAAAACTGAACATCTGAGTATCTGATGTTTTGAAAACAGGACAAAATGCAGTCATCTGGTAGTTTTAAGTAGCACTTCTACATACATGCCAAGAAATACTAAAATCACGTGGGTCAACAATATATCCAGCATTTATAGGGAAGATTTAACACATTGCAGTGTGGGAATCAAACCACAAAATGGCAAGAGAATGACTTTAATCTTCAAGGCTTTTTTTTTTTCTTTTCCCAGACCTAAAAGATGTATAATATTTGAGCTAATTAACCCTGTCATTCTTTCAATTGGAGGGTTAATTACTTAAAGCTAGGCATAATAGTTACGCTTTTCAAAAGTATTTTGGCCTTTTAATAATCTCTGTTTCATTTGTGTCCAGGGAACAGCAAGGGATGAAAATTTATCTTGCCAAGAATAAATCTACATTTTGGGTGATGGGATTTAAGGACTCGAATCTAACATTTAAAGTCTATTGAGGTGAGGAGACACAGAACTCAAATATGCCATGATCTCCGTGGAATTCAAATGAAGTTAATTGTCTCACATCTTGGTCCCAAATTGTATTACAGAAGGAGGAGATTAGGGAAAAGGAAGTTCTCTTTGTAACTTGAATTTGGAAAAAAATAGATTTGGAGCAACTTAACTTCCTACTTCAAGTTACTGCGGAGGCGGCAAGGTTAACATGTGAGGAGAAGGAAGAGGAAAGCTCTCCTATGAAGGGTTCATGGCCTATTTTGGGGGAAGGTTAGAGAATTTTTTCCTATTTCTATTCAATGTGCTAAGATGCCCTATTTTGGGATAGCATGTCCTGTCACGTAAAATAACATTGTCTGCAAGTTTGTTAAAATATATTTAATAAATATATTTAACACCTTCTTGTTATAAGGGAGAAAGGCTGAATTTAAAGTCAGGAAATTTAAGCTATTGCCTGAGTCATTTAGCAAAAATTTCACAGGAGTTTGACCCGATTTTTTAAAAAATCGAAACCCTACTACATCTTAATGGTTGGCCAAATGTTTCACGCACTTCCAGGAACAAACTTTCCCAAGCTTTCCCAAGTCCAAATCTTTTGAATTGGTCTCTGCATGTGCATGTGTTTGTGGGAATAGGTGTGTGTATGTGTGTGTGTGTGTGTGTGTGTGGTTAGTCTTTATGTATTTGGAGTTTTTAAAGCTGAAAAGTACATTACGATTTTTGGTACAGTATATTTAGGAAACAGGGAGAGAGAGGACAGATACACATGCACTTACGCACGCAGGGGTGGGAGAGAGAGCAAAAAGAGAGAGAGAGAGAGACAGAGAGAGAAGGTAGAGTGGGGAGAGGATTGATTGAATAAGGAAAACTGCTTTGGGATGGGTGCCATCTGCCATATGGTTTTCTATTCCCCTTTCTTACTGTCAAATCTTCTTATGTATTGATGCCACTCATAATTGTTAAGGACTTTGACTCCTGCTGATGATCTTTTCTCTCTACACCACTGACCACTCACTGTACATGAGACACTTAGCCGACACTCAGCCTCATGACACCCCTGGGTACAGGGCGTACGCAGATCTTACGAGCGACTTTGCAGGAAGGTCAGCTGGGATTTTATGGCCTGCTTTAGAGAAAAAAGAATGAGGGGGAGAGGAAAGTAACCTTCTGACTTCTGCTTTCTCCAGTGCCCCAGTGTCATGTCTTGGGGTGTTGGGTGGAGTGTCCCAAATGTCAAATCCCCCATTATTTTTCCATTATTTCCCAGAGGCCATAGCATCTTATTTCATCAAGAATCATTTTTCAACCTAAATTTTATACATTGGGAACCCAAGGATCAGTGATGTTAGAAACTTACTTGGGTCCCATGGATAGAGGTTGGCAGAGCCAAGACAGCTTGCTTGTTTCTCTCTCTCTCTTTCGTTTTTTCTTTCTTTCTTTCCTGTAGTGCTGGAGGTGGATACCAAGCCAGGTTTTCTAGTGCAAACTTCGGATAGCTTTTGACTTAGAAGTTCTTGAATTATATCAGGAAAAGGATACACACATTCATATGTATGTTAATTAATTTTGTTCAAAAATTAACTTTTTTTTGGTTTTGACTTGGTAGTATGAAATCTGCACAGTATCTGGCGTAATCAAGGAAATTGCATGAACTTACACATCATGCCAGCAGGTGGCGCTCTGAACCCATTAATCTAGTCAGACTCGATTTCCGACTAGTGTTTATTTTAATATCCTAGAGGTGATTTATAGGACCTCTAAGAATTTTACCTTAATTGTCATAAAAAGCTCCAGTGAAACTGGATCAAAATAATTTAAGGATCAGAATCAAAGCTCAGGGTGAGGGCAAGATTTGGGTATTTGTTCTTATTTTGGAAGTATTTTTCATGTATAAACTTTCCACCAAATTATTTAGTACAGGGAATTTCAATCTTTAGTTTTACGGCACATCAGGAGGTCTCCAATTATCTCAAAATGTGTCACAAAAATAAAGTTATTTAATTCTCCTTAAGTGCAAATATAGATTTCAATACTTTTAGAAGGGAGAAGAGGGAGCAACTTAGATAAATTATAGACTTAAGAAGGACAGAAAGAATCCTTCCTTTCACATCTAAAACATCTCCCTTACTGATTTTCAATAATGCTCAAAATTTTCATTACTTCCCCTTCCTTTCAGGTAAGACTTTGAAGGGCCCAGTAAATTGCAAAATGTGTCATCCAGACTGGTAAAACTGTTCTATCATTTATACTTATCAGGTACACAACAGGAATTTGATTAGTTTTAGTCCTCTAATTACCTGGCGCTGATTTGAATGTAAAGGAAAAATCAGAAAAATCAGATGGAGGACAGGATTAGGAAAGATCAATAGCTTGGAGTGCAGATGTCTAGTGACCTAAAGTACTAGGATTTGACGATTTTATATCTTTTTTCTTTCCTTCCTTTTTGTGGGAAAGAGTCACTGACCATATTGCTATGAATGAAAATCCTTGACAAGCAGACACTTTGGAAAGCAGCTCGGCTTGGGCCATCTTACTTTTCTTCTATTTGCCTAAGAGGGCTGGTGCCAGGTGTGGAATCCCAGGAACAAGAGCCTGAGGGGTGGGACCAAAAGTAGGCATTCAGCAAATGTTCAGAGGAGCTGAGCCGGAGCAGATTTCCCACATAAAGCGGCCCGTGCACTCACACGCTCTTCCAGGAGGCACAAGCGCCTGCCCCAGGCAACATGGGCGTGCTGTCCAGAGGGCAGAGGTGCCTTAGACATAGCAGCATTCACAAATGAAAGGGGCCTTCTTCCCTAATCCCCTTTCATATGGGCTAGAAAAGGAAGAGAAAGCTAAGGAATGAAAGAACAGACAGAGAGGCCTGGGGATGTAGCTTAGTCATGAGAACACTTGTCTGACACACATGAGGCTCTGGGTTTGATTCCCAACATGACACAAAAGAAAAAAAAAGAGGAAAAAATAGTAAGATTATTGCATATTTATGCCCCATTAAGAGCAAAAAATATGGAAAGCAAAAATTTCCATAAAATTTTTAATACCGTATCACTGCCAGAGAAGCTAGCTGAAATGCGGTTAAAAGCCAACGACTGTGAGACTGATTCCTGAGCTCACTCATTTTATCTATTCATTTATTCACTCAACAAGCATTTACTTGAGTTCCTACTAAGTGGCAGCTACTGAAGATACAAAGGAGATAAAAATCAGCTGTGCTTTTCTTATCAAGACTTAGTATTTAGTGGAAGTTATGGAATATTAGCCAAATAATACCAATGACCACGAACTAGAAACAGTGTGGTGAAGGACAGAAGCATGACTCTTTAAGATTATATACAAATGCACCTTTTCACACCTGTAACAAAATACCTGAGAAAAATCAACTTTAAAAGAGGAAAGAGTCAAGCGAGCACCAAGTTTCAGAGGTTGTAGTTGGTTGGCTCCATTCCCTTGGACCTGTAGTGATGTAGAAACATCATGGCAGAAGAGTGTGGTGGAGGAAAGCTGCCTAGTCATGGAAGCTGAGGGTGGGGGAGGAAAAGGGAGAGAAGGAAGGAAGCAGGGGAGGAAGACGAGGAGAAGGGAGGGCATCAGAGAGAGCCAGGGCCTAGGGATACCCTTGAAATATACCCTTGAAGGGCCTGTTTCCGCGACCCACTTCATCCAGCTAGGCCCCATCTCCTAAATTTCCAGTGCCTTCCTATCACGCCACTAGCTGAAGGGCACACCTTAACACATGAGGCGAAGCACCTAGTCTATGAAATTAACTGACAACGGGAAGATTAGCAAGAGAAAAGGAACACAAATCTTGTGCTCAGGTATGTCACACGAAAGAAAAATGAATACTAAAACCCAAGAGAGATGGAGATGCTTACATACGAGAGAGGATATGGGGAGCTGGGGATAACTTGTGATGGGTTAACCTGGGTGGGATGCTGACTTCTAGAATTCCTTTCAGGTGAGAGTCAATCTTGCCTGTTTGTGAAACACTAGCCAGAGGATTTGCGCCAGCATGCGTCTGTCCTGAGGCCCCAGCCCCAGGCGGGTGAGTTGCTCACAGAAAGCCTCTCTGTGTGTTTGCTGCTCTCGGGGTGCCTTTGGCTTGACGTAGTAATCAGCATGTTGAGTTGGCATATTTTGGAGTGGCATTTCCTAAACTCTTCACCATCAAATGAGCAACAAGAATAATCTCCTAGTTAGTTTCTTCACCACATAATTTTCTGAGCAATCTGAGCAAGAATTTGTATTTTTGTCCCTGTATTCTTGGACTCTAGCAGAGCCCCAGCCCACGATAGGGGCCTGCAGCTGGTGTGCCCCACTTACACTGAACCCCTGACCTGCCTAAAAGCCATCTCTGCTCATGGGGCTTGAAGAGAACCTTGTGCCTACTCAAAATACAAATTGATCAATATGCTTTCCTTGTATCCATTTTAAGTTTATTGACTGTCACTTGTAACAAGGGACAGATTAACAGCTGGGCTCTGTGGTGCATGCCTGTAACCTCAGGACTCTGGGAGGGTGAAGCAGGAGGATCCTAAATTCAAGCCCAGCCTAGGCAATTTAGCAACTTGGCAGGAACCTGCCTCAAAAACAAAAAATAAAAAAAAAAAATGAGGGGCTGGGGATATAGTTCAGTGTGAAGGCCATGGATTTAATCCTCAGTACCACCCTCCTCCCCCCAAAAAAGACAGGTTAATGAAATAAACACACAAATGTAACTTAATATAAATTTTACATGACACAGAAGCTTTTAAAAGGAAACGAAGACCCCCTTCCCCCAAAACTACCAGTTAATCAGGAAGGTTTGGAGAAATGTGGAAAATCATGGAGAAGACAAAGGGTTGGAGCTGTGATTAGGAAACTGGGTATTTAGCAACATCCACCCCTGTTCATTTACATTTCTTTCCATGTCCTTCATTTTCAGAAATCAGGACACTTTTTTTCCTGTGGATACAAGAAGGGACACTTTCATGGAGGGTTTTATGAGCTGCCTGCAGGGAAGGTTAGGAAGTCTCTGCTGTACGTGCAGCATCTCAAATTCCTTCATGTTAAATTATTCATATGCCAAGATGCTAGGGTTTGGGATAGCGTGTCCAGAACCCTATCTCGGTGAGTATGTGCCTCATAACATGGCTCCTTGAAAGAATTATATAAAGTTGGAAAATGCTCCATGTAGTTTAAGTATGTCAGAAAATTATTTAATATAAATATTTCCAAGATTACACTGCTTTTAAAAGCAACAGGCTTGCATATAAACCTACTAGTGTCATTCACAAAGATCATTTGTGATGACATTGAAATGTTCTGTAAAATGTAGACCTTTCTTGCCATGTGGCACAATATCTGAAGAGATTACAAAATAATCACATGAATCCATGTAGCCAAAGTACCTGTTCAAAAACTCAAACCCTCTAAAGATGACCCGCCCTCCATATTTGTGGATGAGTAACAAGTATTCATGCCTGAGGTTCTTCTGATGGGTTTCTGTCCTCTCAAAGGCTAATCCTGTAAGTTGGGATCTGGAGGCTCCACGAAGAGTGAGAGGGAGGACAGTGGTCATCCCCAGTGGTCTAGAAGGGTCAGTGGCAGGCACTTAGCCCCCCCAAGGTAGGACACATCTGGTCCATTACTGGGTCCTTGGCTTTGTCCTGGCTTTGAGGATTTGAAGCTATAACTTAACCATATAAATTGATGATCCGAACACCCTTTGAGTCTGCTTCAGCTTCTCACAGGGCTCAAAAGAGATAACGTATGCAAAAGTGCTTTGCAAAGTGTAAAGTGCCGGTTAAATGTGGGTATGATTATTATTACTCAGGAAGAACACTTAGCTCATTGCTTAGTAATGGGGAGGCAAACAGTGTCACTAAATAAGACAATATAATGGTCTTAAGAGGCTCTAATTTAGTTTCTCCTTTTTATTCAAGAACACAATTGCATCCAAACACTTCACAGACAGCCTGAAATGGGCCCTGTGGAGGCTGATAAGGAAAATGAGAACAAGGAGCTATCTGAGCTCTCATTTTAATAACTGAGTCAGGGAGCAGCCACTTTAATACAGGAAAGAAGGATCACTTTCTCCTCCTCAGTCCTCAGCAGGATAATGACTCCGCTACAAAGTGCGCCTTCCTCAATGAAGGGTGCCGCAGCTCGGGAAGGCTTCTCCCTGCTTCGGAAGGAGGAAGAAACCGTCATTGGCATCAAAACTAAGTGTTCACTGTGGAAAAAGTGGAGATTTAGCCACCATTTGTGGTCATCTTCACAAACCTTTTTGCTGTTTGTTTTCTTTTTTAAATCTTTGGGTCTTTGGGGATAAAAAGCCCTTGGTTACAGAAACACCAGTGGAGTACCAGGCTTTTGACTGCATTTGCCTTTATTTGCAGGGATTCTCACTTGCTCACCCCATTGTCCATATATGTATATGTGTTTATGTGTGTGTAATGTTAATTGGGTTTTAATAAGGGAGAATACAAAACATGCACCTTGTTTAGGCAACATGAACATAAACTGTGGCCTCTGTCCATGCAGCAGTGTGTGTGGCTGGAGCCAGGGACATTTTTCTTTTACTAGTGCAATTAATCATACTGAAGATTGGGCTACACTGTGACATTTTCAAACATGCGTATAACATACTTCGGTCATATTCATCTCATTACCTTCCTTTACTATGCTTTCCCCTCTCCCCTGATATCCTTCCTCTTCTCTAAATCATTTTTTGGGGCATTTTTCTTTCTGTTAATTCTGAATGTTAGTGAATGATGGTCTGAGGAGCTTGGAATAAGAAATAAATTGCTTCTCAGTGGGCTGCTGAGAGCACTATCAAAGCCTCCCACACCGTGCCTGGAAAGGAACAGACAGTTTGGGAATATTCACGGAGTAAGTGAACTAATACCCCAGTGACATCTACATTCTACAACGACAAGCAAAAGAGAAGTCCGGTGTATTGTTAGTTCCCAAACTTACACTGCATTCTTTTTAGATGTTTTGCACAGGGAAGTGTGTACTCCTCTGACGTCAAGTGGTTTAAGGGATAGTTTTCTCTCTTTCAAAATTGTAAGATAACAGAAACTTTCAAGTCATTGAGGTGAGTGCAGGAAAATCTTGGGAATGATTGACTGTTATGTGTGTTGGGGATTTTTTTCTGCTATGGTCTGAAGGTTTATGTCCCCTCAAAATTCAGAAGTTTAAACCAAATCACTAGTGTGGTGGTAGAGGAGATATACTTATGAGGGCAGAGCCCTTATGAATGAGATTAATGCCCTTATCGAAGAAGCCCAAAGAGTTGCCTTGCTTCTTCACCATGTGGAAACACAGTGGGGTTGTTAGCTATGAACCAGACACCCCATCTCCCTGTGCATTTTGGACTTCCCGGTCTCCAGAACTGTGAGAAGTGTGTACAGTTCCTAACCTTCCCAGGCCACAGTATTTATCTTAACAGTCTGAACTGACTAGGACACATTCCAGTCACATTTCATGTTTGTGCACACACATGCTTTTGAGTTCATACAATTAAATGTTCATCTGAGTACCTGGCTACATATCCCAATGTTGAATAAACCTTGGTCTGATTCTTTCCTGTCTGCATAAGTCAGCTTTCCTATTGCTGAGGTACAATACCCAACACCCACAGCTTCAAGGAGGAAGGTTCCATTTGGTTAACAGTTTCCAGGTTTGCTGGCTCCAAGGCAGAAACACCATGGTGGAATGGCCTGGTGAAATAAAGGTCCTTGGTTCATGGCAGGTGGGAAGCAGAGTAGGGGAACAATACCAGAGAGGAAGAGATGAGGGACCAGTATTTTATACCATTCTTTCATTACATATCTCAATGTTTTCATTTTTTTCTTATTATAGAAATTCACTGTAGATAATTTTGTAAGTAGAGATGTGAAAAAAAAAAAAAGAGGAATCTGTAATCTCCCAATCCAGAGGTATTGGGGTATATTTTTCCATAATTTCTGTTTGTCTGTCTATATATTTTTGGAAAGATATGATTAAAAGATGCATATTATTTGTGACATATTCATTAAATTCATCATAAGTATATTTCCACCAATAAATGCTATGATAAGCCCTTACCAGTCTATGTAAACAATATGTAATCTTTCACTCGTTCAATATGGTACTAAGAGGTTAAGATTCATATCCTCCTCACAATAGCCCAATTAGATAAGTACTACTATTATTTCCATTTTAAAGATGAGGACTCCAAGGGGTAGAGAAGCCTAACTACGTGGCACAGTTCATTCAGCTAGTGTGGGAAGAGCCAGCATGAACACAACTGTGTTTCCTCATACATTCTTTTTTCTACTCTTCCTCCACATGATCTTGTGTTTTATTCTTTCCCTTCAAGTTGCCACACTCTGAAGACTTCCACAGGTTCTCCCCACAATGTCTGGTAATGGGTTCCTCCCTTTCCCCTGCGGCTGGTTGTGTCCAGCGTGTCACTGCTTCTGTCAGAAATTCTTCTGCGCACAATTTCCTTTGGCTAGTTCTGCCATTACACCCTCAGTTCAGGCCTTACGAGGTGGTCACTTCTCTTTCTTTGTTTCTCTTTCCCAGCCCTTTGCTTCATTTTTCACAGTATAAACCAGGCTGCTTCTTGCCCTCTTCCTTGAGGCTGCTCGCCAAGCTGTGTGCTTGCCAACTCTCCGGTCCTTGGGGCTTCCTCCCCACCCAGCCTTCTGCTTGTCTGCATGTGACAGGGGTCAGCCATAAGCATCTCCATGCCTCTGGTAAACATGTGTCTCAATCTGCACTTGGCTCCTAATTCTCATTTTCTGTCCCATGCAGCCTTTTTCACAGAATGACAAAAGAGGAAATACCTCCTCCATCTAGAGGGGTGCCCCTCTCCAAATCACAGCAGTGTGAAAACTATAAGAGGAAAATTACGTTACAATATAGTGACAAACCTTAGCTCATCTGAGCTTATTCAGTCTTAGTTAACACTGCATAAATGACATCTAAAGCCCAGTTCGGTTTTATTTTTCATTCAAGATTGTTCCTACAGGTCTTTTCCACAGTCCTGTGGTTCTCATCCTGTACCACCGATGAGCCACTCACTATTCAACATATGTCCTAATGAGAAGGTAGAAATGTGCAGCACAGGGCTACCTACAGAGATGAGACAAACTGTACAAAGAAAAGATGTTTTCCTCTTTTCCTGTCCCTCTTCATATACGTACAATCAGACTAAGATAGCCATGGTTCTGCCATAAATATAACAAAAACAAGTTTATTTATTTATTTATTTAGACCAAGAACATGTATTGGTACATTGTATACATAATGATCATAATCAGCATAGTTATTTTGTACCTGTACATGATGTATCTTGGCTTTCCCCCCCTTCCCCTCCCCGCCCTTCCATTCACCCACCCCTCTCTATTTGCAACAAGTTTATTTACACTTTCCCATTTTTTTTTACCTTTCATCTTACTTTTCTTTTAACCTTCTTCTTTATCCCCCCTTTTCCCTATCTATTTCTCCTCTCTTTTGAATACTATTTCTTCTTTTTTTTTTTTTTTAAAACATAATATCTATTCTACCCCTTTGTCCTTATCTACACTTATGGTTTCTCATATCAGAGAAACAATTCGATGTGTAGTAATAAGTATCTGATTTATTTCACTTAATAGTATGTTCTCAAGGAACATCCATTTACATACAAATGACTCTAGTTTATCCTTTTCTATGGCGGTGTAGTACTCCATTGTGTAGAAAAACCACATCTTCTTTAGCCACTCATTAGTTGTTGGGTATTTAGCTTGTTTCCAAGACTTAGCTATTACAAATTGTGCTGCTATGAACATGGTTGTGCATATATCACTGTGATATGATGATTTTAAGTCTTCTGGGAAGATACCAAGCAGAGGAATAGCTGGGTCAAATGGAACCTCTAGTTGTAGTTTTCTGAGGAATCTCCACACTGATTTCCACAGTGGTTGGACCAGTCTACATTCCCACCAACAGTGGAGGAGAGTTCCTTTTTCCCCGCAGCCCCACCAGCACTTGTTATTGGTTGATTTCTTGATAATAGCTATTCTTTCTGGAGTGAGACGGTTTCTTAGTGTTGTTTTGATCTGCATCTCTCGAATGACCAATGATGTTGAACATTTTTTCATATATTTATTTGCCATTTTAATTTCTTCATCTGAGAAATGTTTATTCATTTCAGATGCCCATTTTTGGATAGGGTCTTTAAATTTGGGGGGTTTGATCTTTTTGAGTTCTTTATATATTCTGGATGTTAGACCTTTGTCTGAGGGACAGCTGGCAAAAATTTTCTCCCAGTCTGTGATTTTTTGCCCTACTCTATTAGTAATTTCTTTTGCCGTGCAAAAGCCTCTTAATAGAATGTGGTCCCAAGCATCAATTCTTTGAATTGTTTCCCGTGCAGCCTGAGTTTTATTCATAAATTTTTTTCCAACCCCTATGTCTTCAAGAGTTCTTCCTATTTTATTCTCCAGGAGATTTATTGTTTCTGTTTTATGTTTATATCTTTGAGCCACTTGGATCTTAGTTTAGTACATGGTGAGAGACATGTATCTAGTTTTAGTTTTCAGCATGTGGCAAGCCAATTTTTCCAGCACCATTTATTAAAGAGGCTATCTTTCTTCCAGTGAGGGTGTTTGGCTCCTTTGTCGAAGATGAGATATTTGAGTGGTTTGGAGTTATTTCTGCATCCTCTAGCCTGTTCCATTGGTCCTTGAGTCTGTCTTCATGCCAGTACCATGCTGTTTTTATCACAGAGCTTTATAATACAATTTTAAGTCGGGGACTGTGATGCCCCCTGCCTTATTCCTGTTGCCCAGAATTGTTTTTGCTATTCTTGGTCTCTTCTGGTTCCAGATAAATTTCATGATTGCCTTTTCTAATTCTGTGAAGTATGTTATTGGAATTTTGATTGGAATTGCATTAAATCTGTATAGTAATTTAGGAAGTATGGCCATTTTCAC
>PVJO010032073.1:0-13630 GCA_004026905.1 Hystrix cristata
CCATCTAGCTTCAGTTCCACTACTTTATTGGGTTTATTCTACACAAAAATGACCCTCTAATTCGTATACCCAGTGAGGACTTCTCAGTTCTCAATCCATTTAACTTCTTGACAGCTGTTGACACATATGACTACTTCTATCTCTCCTGGATTCTGTGACACTTGGTGATCTTATTCTTTTGTATCCCTGCACATATCTTCCCAATGTCTTCGTATGTTCATTTTACTGTCCCCCTTTTGTATCACATGCATTTCTCAAGGTGCTGCTTCTTGTTGCTCTCTTTTCTCCTTCCACATCTTTTCCGCATCTTACCTTCTCTCAAGGCTTTAAAATCCCCATAATCTTTGTATTCCGTACCTCAGAGAAGTTGGTCCAAATATCTGTGCATAGATAGATAGATAGATAGATAGATGTAGATACAGATGATATATAGATGTAGATACAGATGATATATAGATATCTATCCAAGAAGATCCCCAAAATGACCATGTACATCTCTAAATTCAACATGTAGCACTCACTCCATCCACCATACCTGCTATTGTTATTTATTTTCCTTTTCTAATTTAGTACCATTATTATCCTTCCATATACTCAAGCTAAAAATCTTTAGTTATCTTCACCTTCTCCCTACTTATTAACCCTCCATGTCCAATTATAACTCTGAACATATTAAATCTACCATGGAAGCATGTCTTGCCTCTGTCTTCTCCTATCTACCTCCAATAAGGTGGTTCTGACTATTATCTCTCAGATATGCAATTTACAAATTGCCCTGACATCCTCTGTTCCCTGATTCTCTCCTTCTTTGAATAGTCTTCTTTACTTTATTTTAATGGAATATGTGTATATACTGAAAAGGAAAACATAAAAAGCAGTCTTCTTACTTCTATGAAAAAGATCAAATTTGCATAACAAAGTAATAAGACAATAGCAATAGTTAATATACTGTGTACTATAATCTTATAGTCTTATAAACTGCATCAGGACTTATTGTTTTAAGGAAAAGTAATTACTCGTTCATTCAAAAGTACTGAATACCTATTATGTCCAGTGCTTACCAAACTGAACAATTCCAATGAACATTATTTACGGTGTAGAATACGTGAATGGTACTAATTAAAATTATTCAGGTTACACATGCTTGAATGTAATTAGTGGCCTTTATTATATTGTAGGTGAACCTAGTCACTATTCCAGGCACTAGGGACATAAATGTGGCAGTGAATTAAACAACAAAAAAATAATCCTACCCTTCTTGCAATTCTCAATCTAGTATGGGAGACAGAATTAACCAATATACACATCTGACTGTCAATTCTAAGCTTAAATCAACATTTTTCATTAAAAATGGGAAAAGTACTTCTTCAGATATTGTAGCTATTTCAGTGACTGGTTGCCTTTCCTACTTTCTTCTGCCTAATGTTCTCTACAATCTAGTCATGCCACACTTCTTCAACTCATTCTTCAAAACACATCTTTCCCTATACTATGATGTCCCATGTTAGTCCTGATACCTTAAATATCCTACTATAATTCTATCGGTTGAAGCTCTAGTGATTAAAAAAAAAAAAACTATCTCAAATCTTACCATACCCAAAAGGATCTCCAGTATCTTCACAATTAATCTCTTTTGTCTTCCAATGAGCAGTTGCCTTCATAAAACAAGGATCTTACAATCAGATACACCTGGATTTGAATTTGAATTGTTCAAATAATAGTTGAGAACTTGGAAAAATTATTAAACCTATCTGAGACTCAGTTTCCTGATCTATAAAATGATTATAATATGCACAGAATTGTTATAAAATTCAATTTAGTACATATCAAGTACATAGTAGTACTGACTGCACAGCAGTCACTCAACAAAGTATAGCTATTAAAAGTTGTTAATTAGGGTTTTAATTTGCTTCTTCAGCTACTTACTAATCAAATATCCTTAAGCATGATTTCTAATCTTCCTTAATCTTCTTGAAATTCAGTTTTTTCATCTACAGAGATAATTATAACTCACTGTGAGTTGTTCTGAGACTAAATATCAAATTCAGAGTCTAGCCCAAAAGAGGAATTTGGACATAGGCAAGGTTCTGCTTACCGCACCAACATTCTGATTTAAATAATAGTGGTGTGCATATACATGCACACATCCACATGCCATGCTCCAGTCTATTTATCCTACTGGATTATAGTCTCTTCAAGCCAAGTACTGTGTTCTCATTGTTTCTTCTATTCCTCCTACTATTTTCTAAAGTGCTTCAAACTTGGTTGGCATTGAACTGATACTCACTGCATCTCCCCACTCCTCCTGTTCTTATTTCCTCTTTTGCAACTACATAACAACACTGATCATAGTCTTCTTTACTGTGTCTTTGTCATATGCGCCCCATCAAAACTTTGCTATACACTACTACCAAGATGTTTATGTAACAGCGTGGTTCTATCAGACGTTTGTATAACAGCATGGTCGTATCTTGGTTAATTTGAATTAAATCCTGATTACCTAGACCATAAAAGCCTTCTCTGAGATCTACAGAGTTAGTCATGAGAAGTATAATCTTATCAGACATTATGTGGACAGAACTGATCAACTGTTTGGGCTCAAGCATCCTAAGTGCCTATGTGATGTGGGGCTCATTTTTCTTACATAGTTCAACCACAAAAATAAAATGTTTGTGAAAATTTTCACAGGCAAGGCTCACATGAGCCCTTTGACTTTGTCCATCATGTCTGTAGGATGATAAAGTGGTAAGCTGCTTGGATTCAATTTCATGAAGCTATTCTGTGAACAAATTCATCTAGCCAATATATCAAATTTAAAATAAGGAACAGCAGTTAGAATTTGATTATGCTACAGTTCTCCTCTACTCCATGATCCTCCTTTCTCCTCCATGATCTTTGATCATGGTGTTTTATATTAAATCCACATCAGAAAGTCACAAAGGTGACAAGTTCTCATTTGGGTTTTACACCTAATATACGGTCATAAACTGCTTTGCTAAGTCAATCTCCACAAACACATTTAAAGTGCCAGCTCTGCACTGCCAGATGTGCTCTTTTCTGCCCAAACCTGCCCAGCATATTTCGCTTCATGTTACTTGGTTTTCTGTTAGATGAGGAAAGTGTACAACTAATGATTTTGGTTTGCTCAGCAATGAAGTTTCTCTTTACATCCATTCTTTCCTCTCATAATAAAAATCCAGGAGTCACTGGGATGAAAACAAAAAAAAGGTCACGCTAAAGATTATCAATAAAATAGAGTACTAGAAGGTCAAAAAGTGACCCTGATACTCCATGCCAAGTGACCCTGAGAACATAATTTGTCTTTTGTTTTATTGCATTTCTGAAGGGAGTACAAAGTCCAAACCCCAAGCAATTGGAGAATGGTTATGCAAATTATAATATGTGCATAAAACACTATGAATACATTAAAGTGACCTACATCTTCATGAAACAATGTCCCAAACATATTGAGATTAAAAGCAGGAAACAAAATAGCATGTGTACATTAAATATGCATCCTGGGGTTCCTATCTTTGTGTAGAAAGAGTATTTTATTCTCAAAATTTTCTTCCTGGAGATTATGAAATTTGGTAGCTTTGAAATGGAACTTTTGTAACATAACCCAAGGCTGAGAAGAACACAGTTTTTAACATAAGGTGTAAAAGAAAATGCTGTGAAGAAGATATACTTCCAAGCGTAACAGATCATTTACACTAGGAGATTAAATTTAAATTAAAATTTAAAATTTAACTTGTTTTAAATTTAAGATTGAATTTCAAATTAAAAATAAATCAGTACTTCAGTTCACAAACACTGTTGTTTGCTAACAAACTCTGCTTAAGGTGAAGAACACAACTGTGGCCATTCTCCCTGCATGAACGGGAACCCAACTATCTTCCCCAGAGTCTTGGAACCAAGTAAGTTTGTGAACCGAGGTACCACTGTACATTAATCATTCCTAATATCCCATGCATCTTCTATGTTTCTCTATTCCTATGGTTTATATGTGGTTTGTTCCCGACACTTCACACTGAAGGTTGGCTCCCAATGTAATGGTGTGGAAAGCTGATGAGACTTTTAAAAGGTGGATCCTAGCAGAATGGAATTTTGCCATAATGTATTGCTTTCTGGAAGAAAAGGCTGGTTTCTTGAAGTGGGCTAGTCCCTATGAGAGCAGGTTGTTATAAAAGAATAAAGGCCAATAAACATATGAAAAAATGTTCAACATCTATGGCTATTAGAGAAATGCAAATTAAAACAACTCTAAGATTTCACCTTACCCCAGAAAGAATAGCAATCATTAGGAAATCAAACAATAAAAAATGCTGGCAGGGCTGTGGTGAAAAGGGAACCCTCCTACACTGTTGGTGGGAATGCAAACTAGTACAACTATTATGGAAATCTGTACGGAGATTTCTCAAGAGTCTGAAAGTCGAAATCCCATACGACCCAGCCACTCCCCTACTAGGTATCTTTCCTGAAGAGCTAGAGACATCATACTACAGAGATACTTGCACAACAATGTTTATAGCAACACAATTTGTAATAGCTAATTTCTGGAAGCAACCCGCATACCAATCAATGGATAGCTGGATAAACAAAATGTGGTATCTATACATAATGGAATACTATTCAGCTAGAAAGAATGATACACTAAAGTTATTTGTAGGAAAATGGATGGACCTGGAAAATATAATGTTGAGTGAAATAAACCAGACTCGCAAGCTGGAATACTGCATGGTATCCCTCATTTAGTGAGGTAAAATACAAACAAAAGAAAAGAGTAAACAATTAGTACAAAAAGACAAAGTATTGGATATAAGCTAATTGACAAAGGGTTCAAGGGAACAAGAAGAGGGCAAAGGGGGAGGGGAATGGGAATCCAGAGGAATAATGATATCTTAAAAATAAGAACCTAATGACTCAAACTTAAATCAGTGACATATACACTGGGTACTGTAGTAATTGTATATAGTTGTGTCTTACTGCTGTATGTAGGTGGTTGTTTACATTGCTCACTGTCATAAGCAAAAGGTACAATTAACTGTGGTCTGTAAGCTTGTGTAATTGCCTTTAAATTTGTGTAAATTTGGATAAATTTTAATAAAAAAATAAAAATAAAAAAGAATAAACCTGGTTCCTTCCCATGTTCTGGCTTCTGCTCTGACCATTTGACCTCTCCATTTCACATACCCTCGCATCAGGCAATGCTGTCTGATGTGGGCCCTCGCCAGAAGATGATTTTGGTTGGGGTCTCGCAGAGCCATAAGCTAAATAAATCAGTGTTTAAAAATAAAGCACCCAGCTGGGTGTGTGGTGCGCACCTGTAATCTAAGTACTCAGGAGGCTGAGGCAGGAGGATCGCTGCAAGTTTAAGGTGATTCTGGGGTATATAGTGAGATCAAGGCCAGCCCGAACTACATAGCAAGATCCTGTCTCAAAAAAACAAAAAACAAAAAACAAAAAAACTCAAAAACAAACAAAAAAAAAAAAACCGCTATTTTAATATGGATCATACTTATTCTTGCCTTTCTTCATAAAGGACATATAGGTCCACAGTTAATTAATTTGTCTCTATATCTTCTTAACACTAAACATATCTGGAAACAATTTCATTATATTCTAGTGGGTTCCCTAACATATATTACTGGAAGGACAGGACACAGACTGTGATAGCATCTTCACTTAGGTCGCAGAACATAGGGGACTACTATGTGGCACCTCTATACATCTGTTTAAAGCTATAAAACTCTAAATACTCCCCATTAATATTCAGTGAGTGATACACATATTAATGGCTACCATTTATTATTGAGCACAAGATGAACTTCATGCTTACTCTGTGAGTATGTTGTCCTCATTTTAGGAACGAAAAAGTTTAGAAATATTTTCCCAATCCAACACAGAAACTCAGAGATCTAGAAGGCAATCGCAGATCTTATTCCAAAGCCAGTGCTCTTTCCACTATTCTTAGCTGCCACGTAAAACCAGTGGAAATATTTGTGGGATGGAATTAGTGGCCCCCACCGTTTGGAGGCACTAGAGAAACCAAAGAAGTTGAAGACTGTGAGGTAATGAATAACAGCATAAAAGAAGGAGCCAATTCCCTTTCATCCACCAACTGATTTTGACATAACACGTCCCATAATGATTAGTGCTCAAAGGTAATCTGGTCTGTATGCTTAATAAAAGGACTTTGAACTCTGGGGTCCATGAAAACAATGAGACTTACCAACAGTTGTGGGCATGACACTGTGGCAGTTGCTTTTTTGGCTCTGCCAAAAGTAATTGATTCTGCTCATTCAGGGGTTGAGGAAAAGTGATATTTCATAGAAAGATGTTTTTGCTTTTTCATGGAAGTCACTGAAGAGAAAATCTAAAAATAAGGTTCTTGCTCACACTGCTGTAAAATTAAAATGTAGGCTGCAAATTTGGTTATCATTTGGAATACATTGTTTTTCTCTCCACTTGGGGCCTGTTCTTGTCCAATAAGTTTCTATACGATGTAACTTTTTGTTTTAATAGCTTTTACTACAATCACAGCGTTGTACATCCATCACTAAATCAATCATAGAACATTTTCATTACTTCAAAAAGAAACAAATTCCTTACTCCTCATCTGTCATCCTCTAGCCCCCACACAACAAGCCTTAGGCCACCATGAATCTATTTTCTGTGTCTATGAAGCAATACTGTATTGAATCAAATTTTAAACACTATCTGGTTTTAATGAAAACATCCCAATCTTGAAGACTATCTGAAGAGAATATCTGAAATAGTCAATATTTGCCACAAAGAACTAAAATGGAAAAGTACTACCACATTTTAAATATAACATTATGTAAACTTGGGTGTAACTATTTAGTTGAAAACCATTCTATATACTCTGGCTTTTCAATACTTTAAACGCACTCAACAGAAACAGAGACTTTCCTTTTACCTTCAGGTAGGATGTCCTTAGTTTGCTTTCTCAAAATACTCATGCCACCCTCGAGTAACAGCCTTCTTCCAAGAACTCTCAATGGATGGACTAGGCTGGTGGCAGTGAACGTTTTAGAGAGAAGTGCTCAAACAGTAACCCAAAATCCACTTGTTCATTGCAAAGAGCCAACACTGCAATTAAGCCTGAATACTGAGGTTTTAGGTTAGAAAAATTGACTCATATATTAATATCTTTTGTCTTAAAAAAAAAAAAGCAAATAATATACGTGCCACAGGTTCACCATCATTGGTCTAGGGGCTTCTGAGGCTGAGTCGTTTTCTATTTGGGCTCTATCTCCACTTACCAGTTTCTTAAAAGTTACATCAAATTCAGGATGCCCAGTTCATTTCAAGGTACAGCAGAATAAACTTGGCTTCAAAATTCTGATGTAATGGGTTTGGCAAAACTGTGAAAGAGAACAGTGTCTTCAAAGGCCACATGGCTTCTCTGGGGAGCCCTCATATCTTCCACTTCAGTGAAAGCATAGTAACGATTAGGGAAAAACACAGAGGATACAGTTATTAGCACAGGCAACAACTTCCTGAATATGACTAAGGAAACAAATGCAAGAATTGACTCAGAAACAGCTCAGGAAACAAAAGGAAGAATTGACAAATGGTATTACATCAAACTAAAAAGCTTCTGTACATCAAAGGATGTAGGCTGCAAGGTGATGACATTGTGCGGATTGGGAGAAAATCTTTGACGGCTATTCACCTGACAAAAGTTTAATATATGGACTATATAAATAACCTAAAACAATCTAACAAAAAAAGAACAAGTAATCCAGTAAAAAATGGGCAAATGGTAAGAATGAATACTTCTCAAAAGAGTAAAAATGGCCAGTAAATATATGAAAAAAATGCTTAACATCTGTAAACAGCAGGAAAAGGCAAATCAGAACTACACTGAGATTCCATCTCACCCTAGTTTGAATGGCTTTTATATATATGTCGTATATATATAAAATCACAGATGTACAGAAAAAGGAGCCTTTGTATATTGTTACTGGGAATGTAAATTAGTGTAATCACTATTAGTCAACTATCCCATCGGTGGACACTACCTAACACCCACAATTTAAAGGGAGAGAGATTTAATTTGGTTCCCATTTTCAGTGTATCATAGTCTGGCTCCAAGGCAGAAAAATCATGGGGTAAGGTCATGGAAGAGCAAAGCTGCTCAGTTTGTGGTAGCCAAGAAGCAGAGCAGGGGAACTGTGCCAGAGAAGATTGGGTAAGGATCCATATTTAGTAGCCAAGGCCATGTTTCCATGGCCCGTCTAGACACACGCAGGAGTATGCTTTACTAATCTTAATCTAATGAAGTTGACATATCACAAGTACATGACACTGCCACTGTAGAATCAATATGGAATTTCCTCAAAAGACTAAAAGTAGCAATGCTATAAGATCTAGCTATATCTCTCTTAGGTATATACTTGAAGGAAATGAAGCAGCATATGAAAGAGATATTTGTATACTCATATTTGTTTCAGAACTATTCACACACCTAAGATATGGAATAGGCATAGGTACCCACCAACAGATAAATAAAGAAAATATGGTATACATACACAATGAAGTATGGTTCAACCACAAAGAATACAATCTTGTTACTTGCAGGAAAATATATGGAACAGAAGGACATCATGTTAAGGGAAATAAGTCAGACACAGAATGATAGGTGTATTTTCTCTCATATGTGGAATCTAAGAAGAAGGAGAAAAAAAAAAGATGACCAGAAATTAGAAGAAGGAATGATAGGGAATGGGAAGTTGGTAGGGTGAAGTGGGATAGAAGAGGGAGCAAGAAAGGGTAGAAGGGAAGGTGGGCATGATTGCTGCACATGTGTGAAAATATCACAGTGAAACCCAACAATCTGCACAATTAATATGTTACTAATAAGTAAATAAAAAAGATAGTCAATAAGAACAAAAAATAATAGATCTGGTCCAGCATTAAAGTCATGCATACTTGCACAGACCCACTTGCTAGGTGTATGATCTTAATCTTTTTGATCATTAGTTTCATCTTCAGTAAAATTGTAATATTACAATCCAACTGGTAAAGATATTATGAAAATTAAATACATTAGTATGTGTTAGTTCAATTAGCATGTGACAGTTCCATGTATAGTGTATTTACTTGGTAATGCTCAATAAATATTAGATTTCTTTTTTTCATAGTGTCTTCCTATAAATTCTAGAACCCCAGTGATTCTCTTTTCTAGTCATCTGAGGCCTGACCAACAGAGAACATAAATTTTTGTTCATGAGTAGCTGGAAACTTGGGTTTAACTGTTTCTATTACTAACCAACTATGATATTAGTGTAAATTACTTAACCTGCGACTGTTTTTATTTTCTCCTACCTCAGCAGGTGCTATGTCACAATGCTTCCAATATTTATATGAATCACCCATGTATCTTGTTAAAATGCTAATCTCAACTCAGTATCGGTTGCAGGAAGAGTTTTAAAATGCCCCCAAAATCCATGCCCCTAATATACATGGCCTCTATAATATCCTATTCTTGAGTGTGGGTGGGCCCCATGCATATGTTGGGATGTCAGTATCACGATTAGGTTATGTTATGAGGTGAAAGTGAAAGGATATTGCCTATATAACTAATGTCTCAGAGCAGTTGATTGAGTTAGTGGAAGGGAAATTGTTCTGGCTATTAGAAGAACCTATTAGAAGAGCCTATTAGAAGAAGGTATAGAGATCAGAGTTGTAAGAAGTTATAGACTCTCTCTCTTACTGCCATAAAGATGTAAACTTCTATGGGTTGCACAATTATAATGAAATGGACTCTATCGACAAACACGTGAGCCTGGAAGAGGCAAATTTGTCTCACATCAGACCTCAGCTTTGACTGACGTCTTGATTGCAGCATTGCCAAAGCCCCAGTTAAGCTGTGTCAAAGACTCCTGCTCCATGAATCCTATGAAATAATAAGCATGTATTCTTTAAGTAGCTAACTTTGTAGAAACTTGTTATGCTGTAATAGATGAGTAATACAGTAGGTCCAGGTGACGTATCTAGCAAGCCACCAGGTGACTGTCGATGCTGGTGCACGTCCACACTGATTAGAAAGAACATATCACACACTCAGAGTGAAAACAGACATTACAGATGTACACCTGGGTGTGCTTTTATGATGATTTCCTAAACCTTAAACATAAAATTTACAGACTTCTACTCCCTGGTTATGAATTCTGTTTTCTAAAGTTGACACTTACAGGACTTTTGTGGGAAATTCCCCCTTAAATTTCCAGGTATCTATTCTCAATTAGGATTTCATCATATTTATTTTCTACTCTTACAAGAAAATTAAATATATTGTTATTATTATATTCTAATCAAATGCAAATAGAACACAGAGATAATTATAATTTTATCAATTAAAGCCAATCCTCTTCAACCACATTATGTATTATAAATAATAAGATTTTAAAGATTACACTTAACGATACTAAGACTGAGCAAAAAGGAATTGTTTTTCAATTTTGCTAAATGTGAATTTTTCACAAAATAAACTTTTTTCAACATGCTCTGCTTTAAATTTTCATTAATGTATGATTAACATGCAAAAAGTTGTACATACTTAACGGATTAGTCAACTTTCCCTTAACTGGAACAAAATACCGATACCTGCAATTTAAAGGAGAAAAAGTTTAATTTTGCTGATGGTTTCAAGGGATTAAGTTCATGGTTGGCTGGTTCTAAAGCAGTGACGTCAAAGTAGAAGGCTGTGGGGGCTGGGGATTTAGCTCAGTGGTTAGAGTGCTTGCCTCATAAGCAAGAGGCCCTGAGTTCGATTCCCGGTACCAAAAAAAAAAAAAAAAAAAAAAAAAAAAAAAAAAAAAAAAAAAAAAAAAAAAAAAAGAAGGCTATGGAGAAGCAAAGATGCTTAGTTCATTGCAGCTGGGAAACAGAGCAGAGAAGTGTCAGAGAGGAAAGAGGAAGGAACCAGGTACAGTACCCAAGGGCATGAATCCATGATCCACTCAGACATACCCAGAAGTATGCTCCAGCAATCCCCTGGGTGACTCCCAAGCCAGTCAAGTGGACACAATCAAGCTTAACTGTCACACTTAATGCACACACTTTGATGAGTTTGGTGATTACACTATCGTGACTACGAAGGTCATTAGATATATCTATCAACATTTTTACTCTTTTTACCCCATGTTTTAATACTATATTATTTTGGAGGTAAGAACATATAGCCGTCTTCAAATCTAAGCCCTTTTAGAAAATACCAAGCATACTATACAGTACTATTAGCTAAAGGCATTATGTTGAGCACTAGAACTTATCATACCTAACTGAAACTTTGTATCCTTTCACAAATATCTTCCTGCTTCTCATACTTCCAGACCTTGACAATCACCATTCCACTCCTCTTTTCTATGATTTTGACTATTTTACATTCTACACATAGGTGAGATCATACAATATTTGTCTTTGTGGGTTTGGCTTACGTCACTTAGCATAACGTCCTAAAAATCCATTCACGTTATCACAAATGGAAATATTTTGTCTATTTTGAAAGTTAAATAATATTTCCTTGTGTGTATATACTGGACTTGATCCATTTACACATCTATGGACAGTTAGGTTATTTCAACATCTTGGCTAGTGAGTATAGTGGCAATGAACATGGCGCTAGAGATGTATCCCTTGTGATAATGACTTCATGCTCTTTGAATGTGTACCCAACAGTGGAATTGTTGGATAATAGATGGTATTCCATTTAAAAAACATTTGAGGAATTTCCATACTGTTTTTCACTATGATTGTACAAAGTTACATTTGCACCAACAGAACACCAAGGTCCTTTACTCCACAGCCTACCTAACACTCCTCATTTTTTCTATCCTTTTTTAGTAATAGCTGTCCTAACAGGAATGAGGTGATATCTCATTGTGGTCTTGATTTGCATATCTCTGAAAATTAGTCATTAGCCTTATAAATCTGTTGGGCATCTTCATATCTTCTTTTGAGAAAAATCTATTCGCATCTTTTGGCTGTTTTAAAAATCAGGATACTGTTGCCATTAAATTGTAAGAATCGTTAATATTTTAAATGTAAGAATGTTTCATTATTTAAATAATAAAACCTTTATCAGATAGAGGGTTTGAAAATTTTTCTACCATCTTATAGGTTGTTCCTTTGCATTTTGTTGTTTCCTTTGTCATGTGGAAAGTTTGTAGTTTGATGTAACCACCCTTGTTTTTGCCTAGGCTTTTAGTGTCATATCTAAAAATTATTTCCCAACTGAGTGTGGTGGCACATTCCTGTAATCCCAGAACTCGGGAGGCTGAGGCAGGAGGATTGCTGTGAATTCGAGGCCAGTCTGGACTACATAGTGAGTTCAAGGCAGGCCTGAACTACATAGGGAGAACCTGTTTCAAAAAAACAAAAAACATAAACAAAAATTAAAAAACCCAAATAAATGAATGTTATTACACAAACTAAAGTTAAGGAGCTTTTGCTCAAGGTGTTTAGTGGTTTGAAGTTTTACATTTAGGTTTTTGATTGACTCAGTCTGAGTTGATTGTTATGGAAGGATCCAATTTTATTCTTTTGATTATACGTCTTTAGGTTTCCTGACACTGTTTATTGAAGAGATTAACCTTTCTTTATTGTGTCTTCTTGGTGCCCTTATCAAAAATTAATTGACTGTATATGTATGATTTTATTAAGTGGCAACTTGTTCCATTCTATCATCCTATGTGTTTTTATGTCAGTATCATACTGTTTTTATGATACTTTTGTAACATAATTTGGAATCAGGAAGTAAGTTTCCAGTTTTTGTTCTTCTTGTTTAAGATTATTGTGGGTATTCAGTATTTTAGTATCATCTTTTTTTGTTGTTGTTATTGTTCCATGTGAATTTTAGGTCTCGCTTTCTCTCTCTCTCACTCACTATCTAGGTATTGAAGTCAAGATCTTTACACTGAACTACATTTACTAGCCCCTTTTCATTTTGTGACAGGGTCTCACTAAATCTCTAAATTGCCCAGGCTGGGCTCAAATGTGTGATTTTTCTGCCTCAGCCTCCTAGAATACTGGTATTACAAGGGTCTTTCTTCATTCTTTTTTTTTTTTTTTGGATAGATTCATTTTTTATTTTTTATTTTTATTTTTTTTAATTTTAAACCAAGAACATGTATTGGTACATTCTACATACAATGGTCACATTCATTACAATTATTCTGTACCTATACATGATGCATCTTGGTTCTCCTCCCTCTCCCCCGTCCCTCCACTCTGCTCCCTCCCTCCCTATTTACAGCAGGTTCATTCATCATTTTCCATATTTTCCCTTTCCCCTCTCTTTCCCTTGTTGACTTTCTACTTTTCCCCTTCTTTCTTTCTAGTATTCCTCTCCTCTGCACACCATCCTCCTTTTATATAATATCTATTACATCTCTTTGTCCTTATTTACAGTTATGGTTTCTCATATCAGAGAAACAATTCGAGGTGTGCTCATGAGTGTCTGATTTATTTCCCTTAAGAGTATGTTCTCAAGAAACATCCATTTATATATGAATGACTCTAGTTTATCCTTTTTTATGGCAGTGTAGTACTCCATTGTGTAGAAAAACCACATTTTCTTTAGCCATTCGTTGGTTGTTGG